>JAXCHO010000428.1:0-92819 GCA_036630365.1 Acanthiza pusilla
TGGAATTTGGGGGTGAATTTGGGATTTTTTGGGATAAATTTTGGGTTTTTTGGTTCTCAGGCCCCAAGGCCAAGCACAGCTCGAGTGAGGACGAGGCTGACGGTGACGCCCGAGGGACCAAGGGGACCAAGGGGACCAAGGGGACAAAAGCCACCAAGGGCCAGCGCAGGAGCAGCCCTGACCCCGAGAGAGCAGGTGAGGGACCCTGGGGACAGCTGGGGACATTTTGGGGACATTTTGGGGACATTTTGGGGACATTTTGGGGAGATTCAGGAACATTGAGGACATTAAGAGCATTTGGGGACATTGGGGACATTGAGGAGATTTGCGACATTGGGGACATTTGGGGACATTTTGGGGGATTTGGGGACACATTGGGGATATTTGGGGATTTGGGGACATTAGGGACATTGGGGACGTTGGGGACATTTGAGGACATTGGGGACTTTGGGGTACATTGGGGATTTGGGGACATCGGGGACACATTTGGGGACATTTAGGGACATTTGGGGGCTCTGGGGACACTAGGGACATTGGGGACATTTGAGGACATTGGGGGTTGGGGACATTTTGGGATTTTGGGGACCTTTGGGACTTTGGGGACATTGGGGACATTTTGGGGCTTTGGGGACATTTGAGGATTTGGGTCTTTGGGGACATTTGAGGATTTGGGTCTTTGGGGACATTTGAGGACACTGAAGAGATTTGGAGACATTGGGGACAGTGGGGGGGTTGGGGACATTGGGAACCTTGGGGACATTGGGGACTTTGAGGACATTAGGGACATTGGGGATTGGGGACATTGAGGACCTTGGGGATTGAGGACCTTGGGGACATTTGGGGGATTTGGGGACATTTGGGGACATTGGGAACACATTGGGGACATTGAGGGATTGGTGACATTGGGGGGACATTGAGGACTTTGGGGACATTTGGGATATTGGGGGAATTGGGGACATTGGGGACATTTGAGGAATTGCAATACTGGGGACATTGGGGACATTTTGGGGACATCAATGGGGATGTTTGTGGACATTGAGGGGATTTGGGGACATTTAGGGGACATTTTGGGGATTGGGGACATTTGGGCATTGGGGACTTTGGGGACATTTGGGGACATTGAGGGGATTTGGGGGATTGGGGACATTGGGGACATTGAGGGACACTTTGGGGGATTCGGGAACATTGGGGACATTAAGAGCATTTGGGGACATTTGGGGACATTGGGGACAGTGGGGGATTTGGGATATTGGGGACATTTGGGGGACATTGAGGGGATTTGGGGACATTGAGGGGATTTGGGACAGTTGGGGACATTTGGGGATTTGGGGACGTTTGGGGGACATTGAGGACATTAGGGACATTGGAGATTTGGGACTTTGGGGACATTGGGGACGATTTGGGGATTTGGGACATTGGGGACATCAGCGGTGGCTTTGGGGCTGATTTTGAGGTGACTTTGGGGACAATTTTAGGACATTTGGGGACAATTTTTGGACAACTTTGGCACAATTTTAGGGCAATTTTAGGACAATTTTGAGGACAATTTTTGGACATTTTTAGGATAATTTTGGAATAACTTTTGGCACAATTTTAGGGCAATTTTGAGATAATTTTGGCAACAACTTTAGAACATTTTTAGAACGATTTTGGGACAACTTCAGGACAATTTTTGGATAACTTTGAGGACAATTTTAGGACAACTTAAAGGCAATTTTGGGAGAACTTTTGGCACAATTTTAGGACAACTTCAGGACAATTTTAGGATGATTTCAGGGACAATTTTGGGACAATTTTAGGACAATTTTGGGCTAACTGGAGTAACTTCAGGACAATTTTGGGGTCAACTTCAGGACAATTTTAGGACAATTTTGGAGACAATTTTAGGACAACTTTGGGATAATTTTAGGACAACTTTAGGACAATTTTAGGACAATTTTGGGGTAACTTTTGGAGTAACTTCAGGACAATTTTAGGACAAATTTAGGACAACTTTGGGAGAATTTTGGAGACAATTTTCGGACAACTTTGGGGACAATTTTGGGACAACTTTAGGACAATTTTGGGGTCACTTTTAGGACAATTCTAGGGTAATTTTCAGGTAACTTCAGGACAATTTTAGGACAACTTTAGGATAATTTTGGGATAACTTTAGGACAATTTTAGGACAATTTTTGGGGACAATTTTAGGACAACTTTGGTGTAACTCTATGACAACTTTGGGCTAATTTTGAGCTGATTTTGGGTATTTTTCCCGCAGGTGTGGCAGTCTCAGCTACCTGAACGTGGCGCAGACACAGCTCACAATTTCACCGACGGGCTGGGGGGTGGAGAAATTTGGGGAGAATTTTGGGAGAATTTTGGGCTGAATTTGAGGTCATTTTGGGGTGATTTTGGTAGGACTTTAGGGGTGACTTGGGGCTGATTTTGGGGTAGCTTTGGGGACGATTTTTGGACAACTTTAGGACAATTTTGGGAGAACTTTGAGCACCGTTTTAGGACAATTTTAGGACAATTTTGGGACAGCTTTGGGATAACTTTGGAGGCAATTTTAGGACAACTTGAGGACAATTTTGGGAGAATTTTAGAACAATTTTAGGACAATTTTGGGGTAACTTTAGGACAACTTTGGGACAATTTTGGGACAACTTTGGGGACAATTTTCAGACAACTTTGACACAATTTTAGGATAACTTTGTGGACAATTTTGGGAAAATTTTAGGACAACTTTAGGACAATTTTAGGACAATTTTGGGAGAACTTTGAGCACCACTTTAGGACAATTTTAGGACAATTTTGGGACAGCTTTGGGATAACTTTGGAGGCAATTTTAGGACAACTTCAGGACAATTTTGGGAGAACTTTAGAACAATTTTAGGACAATTTTGGGGTAACTTTGGGGTCAACTTTAGGACAATTTTTGGCCAACTTTGGCACAATTTTAGGATAACTTTGGGGACAATTTTGGGAAAATTTTAGGACAACTTTAGGACAATTTTGGGCTAACTTTGGAGTAACTTCAGGACAATTTTAGGACAAATTTAGGACAACTTTGGGAGAATTTTGGAGACAATTTTCGGACAACTTCAGGACAACTTCAGGACAACTTTGGGGATAATTTTGGGACAACTTTAGGACAATTTTGGGAGAACTTTGAGCACCATTTTAGGACAATTTTAGGACAATTTTGGGACAGCTTTGGGATAACTTTGGAGGCAATTTTAGGACAACTTCAGGACAATTTTGGAAGAACTTTGAGCACAGTTTTAGGACAACTTTGGGGTAACTTTCGGCCAATTTTAGGACAATTTTGGGATAATTTTGGGGACAACTTTAGGACAATTTTGAGACAACTTTGAGGACAACTTTAGGACAATTTTGAGATAGCTTTGGGGACAACTTTGGGACAAATTTAGGACAACTTTGGGACAATTTTGGGGTCAATTTTAGGACAACTTCGGGGTAACTTTAGGACAACTTTGGGACAATTTTGGGGACAATTTTAGAACAACTTCGGGACAATTTTAGGACAACTTTGGGACAATTTTAGGACAACTTTGGGACAAATTTAGGACAACTTTGGGACAATTTTGGGGACAATTTTAGGACAACTTTGGCATAACTTCAGGCCAACTCCAGGCTGCTTTTGAGGACAATTTCGGGCTGATTTGTTTGGGACAACTTTGGGACAATTTTGGGACAACTTTGGGACAATTTTAGGACAATTTTAGGACAACTTTGGGACAATTTTGGGACAACTTTGGGACAATTTTAGGACAACTTTGGGACAATTTTGGGACAATTTTGGGGACAATTTCATGACAACTTTGGCATAACTTCAGGCCAACTTTGGGCTGCTTTTGAGCCAATTTGGGGTGTTTTCCGCAGGCATGGCGGTGTCAGGCTACCTGAACCTGGCGGCAGACGCGGCGCACAATTTCACGGACGGGCTGGCGCTGGGCGCTGCCTTCTGGGCCGGCCCCGCCCGCGGCTCGGTCACCGCGCTGTCCGTGCTGCTGCACGAGCTGCCCCACGAGCTGGGGGACATGGCCCTGCTGCTCCGGGCCGGCTGCTCCAAGGGACAGGTGAGGAGGGACCCAAAAAATGGGTCAGACCGCGAAAAAATAGCTCAAACCCTGGAAAAATAGCTCAAAACCAGGAAAAATGGCACCAAACCCCGAAAAAATAGCTCAAACCACGAAAAAATGGCACAAAATCCCGAGAAAATGGTCCCAAACCCCGGGAAAACAGCTCAAACCCTGGAAAAATAGCTCAAACCCGAAAAAAATTGCACCAAACCCCAGGAAAATAGCTCAAACCCGCAAAAAAATAGCTCAAACCGCGAAAAAATGGCACAAAATCCAAAAAAATATGGCACCAAACCACGAAAAAATAGCTCAAACCCTGGAAAAATATCTCAAACCCGAAAAAAATGGCACCAAACCCCGAAAAAATAGCTCAAACCCCGAAAAAATAGCTCAAACCCGGAGAAAATGGTCCCAAACCCCGAAAAAATAGCTCAAACCCTGGAAAAATGGCACCAAATCCCTTCAAATGGCACCAAAGCGCTTTGAAATGGCCCCAAACCCTGTAAAAATGGCACAAAATGGCACAAAAGCCCATTTAAAATGGGCAGAAATTGCTTTAAATTGGCACAAAATTGCTTTAAAATGGCACAAAATGCCATAAAATGGCACAAAAGCCCTGAAAATGGCACCAACTCCATAAAAATGGCACAAAACCCTTTAAAATAACCAAAAGCTCCTCAAAATGGCACAAAACACCTTAAAACAGCCCCAAACCCCTCAAAAATGGCACAAAGTCCCTTTAAAATGGCCCAAATCCCCTTTGAAATGGCACAAAAGCGATTTAAATTGGCACAAAAGTGCATTAAAATTGCACAAAATGCCATAAAATGGCCCCAAACCCTCCAAAAATGCCTCAAACCGCCTCAAGATGTGGCCCCAAAGTGTCCCTGATGTCCCCAAAGTGTCCCTGATGTCCCCAAAGCAATCGAACCTGAGGAACATCCCCAAAAATAGCCCAAACCTCACTGAAAATGGCCCAAAATGAAACTGTCCCCGAGGTGTCCCCAGTCCCTCCCACTGATCTCCCCCCGTGGGATTCTCGGGGGAGGGAGAAATTAGGATCGCGCTTGGAATTCGGGCGTTTTTTGGGGAAAAATTTGGAAAAACGGGAAAAATATGGGGATACTGGAGGACCAACCATAGAGATGGGCGTCGGGGAGGCCGGAGCGGCCTCGGGAGGTGCACGGTGCAGCCACCGTCTCGGTGGTCACTTCCGGTGCCGCCATGTTGTGAGGCCAAACGGGGCGTTCTCCATGAGGCCACCCCCGCTCCCAGTGCTCCCAGTTCCCCCATTATCGCATTCCCAGTCCCGACTCCCCGTGGGATTCTCGGGGGAGGGAGAAATTAGAATCGCGCGTGGGATTCGGGCGGTTTCTGGGGAAAAAAAAGGGAAAAATCGGGGATGTTGGAGGACCAACCATAGAGTTGAGCGCCGGGAGGGACAGAGCGGCCCCAGGCGGTGTGCGGTGCTGCCGCCGTCTCTATGGTCACTTCCGGTGCCGCCATGTTGGGAGGGCAAACGGGGCGTTTTCCATGAGGCCACGCTCGTTCCCATTGCTCCCAGTTCCCCAAAATTCCACTCCCAGTGCCTCCCAGTGACTCCAGTTTGTTTCCAGGCCATGCTGCTGCAGCTGCTGACCGCCCTGGCGGCCGTGGCCGGTGCCGTGTGCTCGCTGCTGGCCGAGGGCTCGGGGGCCGGCGCCGTGTCCGGGGTCCTTCCCTTCACCGCCGGCGGCTTCATCTACCTGGGCACGGTGTCGGTGATCCCCGAGATCCTGCGCAACTCCGGCCCCGCCCAGGCCCTGCTGCAGCTCCTGGCGCTCCTGGCCGGCGTGGCCATGATGCTGCTCATCGCCCACTACGAGTAGGGTGCCCCAAAAAACCCCAAATCCCAAAAAAAATCCATATTTTCTGTGCCCCAACCCCATCCCGTGGGAATGGGAGGTGCCGTTCCCGACTTTTATCGCCCATTTTGGGACCAAAGCGCAGCCTTGTGCCTCTCCCGGACTGAGGTTTGGGGTCTAGGGCACGCCCGGAGGGGTTTTGGGGGAAAATGGAGGAATTCCGGGAAAATTCCGGGTACTTGGCAGGTCGGGAGGTTTTTTTATTACTAATGATGGTTGTAGCGAATCATGTTGGATTAAAGCGTGAAGATGAGAACGAGACAAGCGCGTGGAGCACTCTGGGGAGAGAGAAATGAGGATCGCGCGTGGGATTGAGGTTTTTGAGGGAAAAAATGGGAAAAATCCGAGGAAAAAGGGGATTTGGAGGACCAACCATAGAGTTACGCGCCGGGAGGGACAGAGCGCCCCCCTCCCGGTGGCGGGCGGTGCAGCCAGCGCCTCGGTGGTCACTTCCGGCGCCGCCATGATGGGAAGGTCACCGGGGCGGCTCGCGGGGGTGGTGGCGCTGGTCACGGGTGAGCGCGGGGGGGACACGAGGGGACAGCGGGGAGGGGACAGCCCCGGGGAGGGCGTGGGAAGGAGGGGACACCCCGCGGGTGGCGTTTGGGGGGGCGGAGGAGGGACACGGAGTCCACAGGTGGCAGCGGAGCGGAGGTCATGGACGGCGCGGGCGCCATCTTGGGGAGGTCACGTGTCCCAGAGTGACATTCGGGGTGTCCCAAACCCCACAGGTGACATCTCAGACCCCACAGGTGACACTTGGGGACATCCCAAACCTCACAGGTGACACTTGGGGACATCCCAAACCCCACAGGTGACACTTGGGGACATCCCAAACCCCACAGGTGACACTTGGGGACATCTCAGGTGACACTTGGGGACATCCCAGACCCCACAGGTGACAGTTGGGGACATCCCAGACCCCACAGGTGACACTTGGGGACATCTCAGTGACACTTGGGGACATCCCAGACCCCACAGGTGACACTTGGGGACATCCCAAACCCACAGGTGACACTTGGGGACATCTCAGACCCCACAGGTGACACTTGGGGACATCCCAGACCCCCCAGGTGACACTTGGGAACATCTCAGTGACATTTGGGGACATCCCAAACCCCACAGGTGACACTTGGGGACATCCCAACCCCCACAGGTGACACTTAGGGACATCACAGGTGACATTTGGGGACATCTCAGTGACACTTGGGGACATCCCAACCCCCACAGGTGACATTTGGGGACATCCCAAACCCCACGGGTGACACTTGGGGACATCCCAAACCCCACAGGTGACACTTGGGGACATCCCAAACCCCACAGGTGACACTTGGGGACATCCCAGACCCCACAGGTGGCACTTGGGGGCATCCCAGACCCCACAGGTGACACTTGGGGACATCTCAGTGACATTTGGGACATCCCAGACCCCACAGGTGACACTTGGGGACATCCCAAACCCCACAGGTGACACTTGGGGACATCCCAAACCTTACAGGTGACACTTGGGGACATCCCAAACCCCTGAGGTGACACTTGGGGACATCTCAGTGACACTTGGGGACATCCCAACCCCCACAGGTGACACTTGGGGACACTTGGGGACGCCTCAGTGACATTTGGGGACATCCCAAGCCCCACAGGTGACATTTGGGGACATCCCAGACCCCACAGGTGACATTTGGGGACATCCCAACCCCCACAGGTGACACTTGGGGACACCTCAGTGACACTTGGGGACATCCCAAACCCACAGGTGACACTTGGGGACACCCCAAACCCCACAGGTGACACCTCAGACCCCACAGGTGACACTTGGGGACATCTCAGGTGACACTTGGGGGCACCCAAACCCCACAGGTGACACTTGGGGACACCCAAACCCCACAGGTGACACTTAGGGACATCTCAGGTGACACTTGGGGACACCTCAGTGACACTTGGGGACATCCCAACCCCCACAGGTGACATTTAGGGACATCCCAGCCCCCACAGGTGACACCTCAGACCCCACAGGTGACACTTGGGGACATCCCAAACCTCACAGGTGACACTTGGGGACATCTCAGTGACACTTGGGGACATCTCAGACCCCACAGGTGACACTTGGGGACATCCCAACCCCCACAGGTGACACTTGGGGACATCCCAACCCCCACAGGTGACACTTGGGGACATCTCAGTGACACTTGGGGACATCTCAGACCCCACAGGTGACACTTGGGGGACACCCAACCCCCACAGGTGACACTTGGGGACACCTCAGTGACACTTGGGGACACCCAACCCCCACAGGTGACACTTGGGGACATCTCAGGTGACCCTTGGGGACATCCCAAACCCCAGAGGTGACACTTGGGGACATCCCAACCCCCACAGGTGACACTTGGGGACATCTCAGTGACATTTGGGGACATCCCAACCCCCACAGGTGACACTTGGGGACATCTCAGGTGACACTTGGGGACACCTCAGTGACATTTGGGGACACCCAACCCCCCCCCAAGTGTCCCTCACGAGTCCTCCCGGCCGCCAGGGGGCGCCAGCGGCATTGGCCGCGCCGTCAGCGCCCGCCTGGCCCGCGATGGCGCCCGCGTGGCCGTGGCCGATCGCGACGGCACCGGGGCGGCCGTGACAGCCGCGGGGCTGGCCCGGGACCCTCGCGGTGACACCGAGGGACAGGAGTGTCACCTGGGGATCAGCGTGGACGTGGCCGACGGCGACAGCGTGGCGGGAATGCTGCAGGAGGTGCAGGTGAGGAAAGGGGATCGCGATAGGCCGGGGGCAATCGCGATAGGCCGGGTGGGGATCGCGATAGGCCACGATTTATTGCGATAGGCCGTGATTTATCGTGGTGGGGTGTGATTTATTGTGATAGGCCAGGGGAAATTGCGATAGGCCACGATTGGTTGTGGTAGGCCACGATTTATCACGATAGGCGCGATTTATTGCAATAGGCCGGGGGAAATTGTGATAGACTGCGATTTGTTGTGGTAGGCCTCAAATTTTGTGCTAGGCCGTGATTTTTTGTGATGGGCCACAAATATCGCGATAGGCCACGATTTCTTGTGGTAGGCCGCGATTTATCACGATGGGCCACGATATATCGTGATAGGCCACAAATATCGCCATAGGCCATGATTGGTTGTGGTAGGCCACAAATTTTGTGGTAGGCCTCAAACTTTGTAGTAGGCCGCGATTTATTATGGTAGGCCTCAAATTGTTGTGGTAGGCCACAATTTATTGTGGTAGGCCACGATTTATCGTGATAGGCCACAAATATCGCGGAAGGTCGTGATTTATCGTGGTAGGCTGCAAATTTTGTGGTAGGCTGCAAATTTTGGGGTAGGCTGCAGTTTGTTGTGGTAGGCCGCAAATATCGAGATAGGCCCCAATTTGTTATGGTAGGCTGCAAATTTTTGTGGTAGGCCGCGATTTTTTTGTGGTAGGCCGCGAATATTGTGGTAGGCCGTGATTTCTTGTGGTAGGCCTCAAATTTTGTGGTAGGCCACAAATATCGCGATAGGCTGCGATTTTTTGTGTTAGGCCGCGATTTATCGCGATAGGTCACAATTTATCGTGATAGGCCGCAAACATCAAGATAGGCTGCAGTTTTTTGTGGTAGGCCGCAAATTTTGTGATAGGCTGTGATTTATTGCGGTAGGCCGCGATTCTTTGTGGGAGGCCGCAA
Source organism: Acanthiza pusilla (assembly GCA_036630365.1). Classification (NCBI taxonomy): domain Eukaryota; kingdom Metazoa; phylum Chordata; class Aves; order Passeriformes; family Acanthizidae; genus Acanthiza; species Acanthiza pusilla. The sequence continues at coordinate 9,684 of JAXCHO010000428.1, forward strand.
ATTCTGCGGTAGGCCGCGATTTATTGCGATAGGCCGGGGGAAATCGCGATAGGCTGCGAGATTTTGTGGTACGCCGCAAATTTTCATGGTAGGCTGCAAGTTTTTCTGGTAGGTCACAAATATCATGATAGGCCACGATTTCTTGTGGTAGGCCGCGATTTATCGCGATAGGCCACAAATATCACAATAGGCCGTGGTTTATCGTGGTAGGCCGCAAATTTTGTCGTGGGCTGTGATTTTTTGCGGTAGGCCGCGATTTATCGCGATAGGCTGTGATTTATCATGATAGGCTGCAAATATCAAGATAGGCCGCAGTTTTTTGTGGTAGGCCTCAAATTTTCTGGTAGTCTGTAATTTATTGTGGTAGGCCACGATTTGTTGTGGTAGGCCTCGATTTATCGTGATAGGCCACAAATATTGCGATAGGCCGTGATTTATCGTGGTGGGCCGCAAATATCGTGGTAAGCTGCAATTTTTTGTGGTAGGCCCCAAATTCTCACGATAGGCCGCGATTTCTCATGACAGTCCAGAAATTCTCACGACAAGCCACGATTTATCACAATAGTCCAGGAATTCTCGCGATAAGCCACAATTTCTCACGATAGTCCAGGAATTCTCATGATATGCCACGATTCCTTGCGATAGGCCACAATTTCTCACGATAGGCTGCGATATCTCGCGATAGTCCAGAAATTCTCGCTACAGGCCCTGATTTCTCATGATAGGCCGCAGTTTATCACGATAGTCCAGGAATTCTCGCGATATGCCACGATATCTCACGATAGCCTACGATTTATCACGATAGTCCACCATTTCTCACGATAGGCCGCGATTTCTCGCGATAGTCCAGGAATTCTCGCTATATAGGCCGCGATATCTCGCGATATAGGCCGCGATATCTCGCGCTGTCGGCCGCTATCGCGCCACGCCCCTGTCGCGACGTCCCCGCTGTCCCCAGGCGCGGCTCGGGGCTGCCCCGCGGGTCCTGGTGAGCTGCGCTGGCGTCACGCGCGATCGGCTGCTCCTGGAGCTCGGCCACCGCGAGTTCCGCGAGGTGCTGGCCGTCAACCTGGAGGTGACAGCGAGGGGACGCTGGGGACATTGGGGACATCGAGGGATTTGGGGACATTGGGGCATTGAGGGATCTGGGGACATTGGGGACATTGGGGATTTGGGGATTGGGGACAATTGGGACAGTGGGGACATTGAGGGGACACTGAGGGGATGCTGGGGACATTGGGGACCTTGAGGACATTGAGGGACATTGGGGATTTGGGGACATTGGGGACTTGGGGACATTGAGGCTTTGGGGAGAATTGGAGATATTGGGGATTTGGGGACACTGGGGACATTGGGACATTGAGGCTTTGGGGACAATGGGGAGAACTGGGACATTGGGGGGGATTGGGGACATTGAGGCTTTGGGGACATTGGGGGGATTGGGGAGAATTGGGACATTGGGGACATTGGGGATTTGGGGATTTGGGGACAATTGGAGACATTGAGGGATTTGGGGACATTGAGGGACATTGGGGACATTGGGGGATTTGGGGACATTGGGGATTTGGGGACATTGAGGGGACACTGAGGGGATGCTGGTTGGGGATTGGGGACATTGGGGACATTGAGGGATATGGGGACATTGGAGACATCGGGGATTTGGGGATTTGGGGAGAATTGGGGACATCGAGGGATATTGGGGACAATTGGAGATTTGGGGACAGTGGGGACAATGAGGGGACATTGGTGACATTGGGGGGACATTGAGGATTTGGGGACATTGGTGACAACGAGAGGACATTGGGGACAATGTGGGGACATTGGGTCATTGAGGGACATTGGGGGATTGGGGACATTGGGGAGAATTGGGACATTGGGGACATTGAGGGATATTGGGGACACTGGGGATTTGGGGACATTGGGGACAATTGGGGATTTGGGGACATTGGGGCATTGAGGGACATTGGGGACAATGGGGACAATTGGGGACATTGGCCCCTGCCAAAGCCCCTTCCTGCGGGGGCGGGGGGGGGTCTGTGCCCCCACGGTGTCCCCAAATCCCCAATGTCCCCAATGTCCCCAATGTCCCTCCCTCCGCAGGGGACGTTCCTGGTGACACAGGCGGTGACACAGGCGCTGGTGGCCTCGGGGACAGCGGCAGGAGCTTCGCTGGTGCTCGTGGGCAGCGTGGTGGCCAAGGTGGCCTTTGTCATTGTCACCTCCCCCCTTTGTCACTGTCAGTGTCCCTCTTTTGTCATTGTCACCTCCCCTTTGTCATTGTCACCTCCCCCACTTTGTCACCTCCCCCTGTGTCACCGACCCTTTGTCATTGTCACCTCTGCTTTGTCCCCTCCCTTTTGTCACTGTCACTTCCCCTTTGTCACCTCCCCTTGTCATTGTCACCTCCCTTTGTCCTCGTCACTGTCCCCTCCCCCCTTTGTCATTGTCACCTCCCCATCATTGTCACCACCATTGTCCCCTCTCCCCATCGTTGCCCCCATCATTGTCACTGCCATTGTCCCCTCGTCATTGTCCCCTCCTCACCATTGTCCCCTCCTCACCATTGCCCCTCCCTCCATGGTGGCACTGCCATTGTCACCGCCATTGGCCCCTCCCCCCATTCATTGTCACCACCACTGTCACTGTCCCTCCCAGGTGGGCAACTGGGGACAATGCCACCGTCCCCTCCCCCATTGTGCCGTTGTCCCCACCATTGTCCCCTCCCCCAGTCATTGTCACCGCCATTGTCACTGTCCCCTCCCATGTGAGCCTCTGGGGACAATGCCACTGTCCCCTCCCCCGTGGTGGCATTGTCACTGCCATTGTCCCCTCCCCTTTGTCACTGTCCCCTCCCCTCGCCATTGTCACTGCCATTGTCCCCTCCTCCCCATGGTGGCACTGCCATTGTCCCCTCCCCATAGCCATTGTCCCCTCCCCCTGCCATTGTCACCATCATTGTCACTGCCATTGTCACTGTCCCCTCTCCCGCGGTGTCATTGTCACCGCTATTGTCCCCTCCCCCAGTCATTGTCACCACCATTGTCACCATTGTCACCACTGTCCCCTCCCAGGTGGGCAATTGGGGACAATGTCATTGTCACCATTATCAATGCCATTGTCACCATTGTCACCATTGTCACCATTGTCACCATTGTCACCATTGTCACCATTGTCACCACTGTCCCCTCCCAGGTGGGCAATTGGGGACAGTGTCACTATGCTGCCTCCAAGGCTGGCGTGGAGGGCCTGACCCGGAGCGTGGCCAAGGAGGTGGCCAGGTGACCTTGGGGACACTTTGGGGACACTTTGGGGACATCCCTGGGGGGAGGGGACACCCTTGGGCCCCTCCCCCACCTCCAAATTTGGGATTTTCCCGCCCAAAATTGGGGTGGCCCCGAAATTTGGGGACACTTTGGGGAGTTTGGGGACACCGGGAGGGGTTTGGGGACATCACGGAGGGGTTGGTGGCACTTGGGGACATTTTGGTGGCACTTGGGGACATCCTGGGGGTGACACAGGGGAGAGGGGCCCCTCCCCCACCCCCAAATTCGGGGTTTCCCTGCCCAAAATCAAGGGGCTGGTGGCACTTGGGGACATCGGGAGGGGTTTGGGGACACTTCGGGGCACTTTGGGGACATTGGTGGTCCTTGGGGACACTTTGAGGACACTTGGTGCCACTTTAGTGCCATTTGGTGCCACTTGGGGACACTTTGGGGACACTTGGGTGTCATTTTGGGTCCATTTTATTCCATTTTGGTGCCATTTTTTGCCACTTTTGGCCCCTTGGTGACACTCGGGGACACTTTGGTGCCATTTTGGGTCCATTTGGTGCCACTTTGGGGACATCTGTGGCCATTTTGGGCCATTTTTGGCCCCTCGGTGACACTCGGGGACACTTTGGTGCCACTTGGGTGCCATTTTTTGTCATTTTTTACCATTTTCGGCCACTTTTGGCCCCTCGGTGACACTTGGGGACACTTTGGTGCCATTTTGGGTCCATTTGGTGCCATTTGGGGACACTTTGATGTCACTTGGGGACACTTTGGGGACATTTGTGGCCATTTTGGGCCATTTTTTTACCAATTTTTTACCATTTTTTCCCATTTTTGGCCACTTTCGGCCACTTTTGTCCCCTCGTTGACACTTGGTGACACTTGGGGACACTTGGGTGCCATTTTTGGGCCATTTTTGGCCACTTTTGACCACTTTGGGGACATTTTGGTGCCATTTGGGGACACTTTGGGGATATTGGGACCATTTGGTGCCATTTTGGGGACACTTTGATGCCATTTTTGGCCACTTTTGGCCCCTCGGTGACACTCGGTGACACTTGGGGACACTTTGGTGCCACTTAGGGACACTTTGGGGACACTTGGGGACACTTTGGGGACACTTGGGGACACTTTGATGCACTTTTTGGCCATTTTTGACCATTTTTGGCCATTTTTGTGCCATTTTTTGACCACTTTTTACCATTTTTGGCCACTTTTGGCCCCTCAGTGACACTTGGGGACATTCGGGGACCCTTGGGGACACTGTGGTGCCATTTTGGGTCCATTTGGTGCCATTTTGGGGACATTTTGGGGACACTGGTGCCACTTTAGTGCCATTTGGGGACACTTTGATGCCACTTGGGGACACTTTGATGCCATTTTGTGTCATTTTTGGCCACTTTTGTCCCCTCAGTGACACTCGGTGACACTTGGGGACACTTGGGGACACTTTAGTGCCACTTTGGGAACACCTTGGGGACACTTTTGCCATTTTGTGCCATTTTTTTACCAAATTTTTACCATTTTTCCCCATTTTCGGCCACTTTTGGTCACTTTTGTCCCCTCGGTGACACTCGGGGACACTCGGTGACACTCGGGGACACTCGGTGACACTCGGGGACATCGCCAGGTTCGGGATCCGCTGCAATTCCGTCCTGCCAGGCTTCATTGTCACCCCCATGACCGACAAGGTGCCACCCAAAGTCCGCGCCAAGGTGACCTTGGGGACATTGGGGACACTTTGGGGACACTTCGGGGACATTTTGGGGACATCGCGGGGGGGTGGGGAACCCCTCCCCCACCCCCAAATTTGGGGTTTCCCCGCCCAAAATCGAGGGGTTGGGGACACTTGGGGACATTTGGGGGGGGTTGGGGACATCATGGAGGGGTTGGGGACACTTGGGGACATTTTGGAGGGGGTTGGGGACATCATGGAGGGGTTGGGGACACTTGGGGACACTTGGGGACATCCCGGGGGGTGACACAGTGACCCAAATTTGGGCTTTTCCCGCCCAAAATTGGGGTCACCCTGAAATTTGGGGACAATTTTGAGGATTTGGGGACACTTGGGGACATCAGGAGGGGTTTGGGGACACTTTGGGGACATTGATGGCCCTCTGGGACACTTTGGGGACACTTGGGGACACTTTGAGGACACTTGGGGACATTCCTGGGGGTGGCAGATGTCCCCAAACCCCTCCCCCACCCCCAAATTTGGACTTTTCCCACCCAAAATTGGGGTGACCCCGAAATTTGGGGACAATTTTGGGGATTTGGGGACACTTTGGGGACACTTGGGGACATTTGGTGACGCTGTCCCCTCCCCCGCAGTTCGCAGGGTCGGTGCCACTCGGACGCCTGGGAGACCCCGAGGGTGAGTTGGGGACATCTGGGGATATTTGGGTTTATTTTGGGACAATTTGGGCCACTTTGGGGACATTTGGGGACATTTTGGGACAATTAGGGACATTTAGGGCCATTTCGGTGACACTTGGTGACATTTAGTGCCATTTGGTCCCATTTTGGTGACATTCAGTGACACTCGGTGACATTTCAGTGACACCCGGTGACACTTGGGGACATTTCAGTGACATTTGGGGACATTTTGGGCCATTTTTGGGACATTTCGGTGACACTTGGGGACATTTCGGTGACACTTGGGGACATTTCAATGACATTTAGGGCCATTTCAGTGCCATTTGGGTGACACTTGATGACACTTCAGTGCCATTCAGTGACACTTGGGGACATTTAGTGCCATTTTGGGTCCATTTTGGTGACATTTGGGGACACTTAGGGACATTTAGGGACATTTTGGTGACATTCAGTGACACTTGGGGACATTTCGGTGACATTCGGTGACATTTTGGTGCCATTCGGTGACATTTGGGGACATTTCAGTGACACTTGGGGACATTTTAGTGACATTTGGTGACACTTGGGGACATTCAGAGCCATTCCAGTGACATTCGGTGACATTTAGTGCCATTTTGGGGCCATTTTGGTGCCATCCGGTGACATTTGGGGACACTTCAGTGCCATTTGGTGACATTTGGGGACATCTCAGTGCCATTCCGTGACACTGGGGGACATTTCGGTGACATTCAATGACATTTCGGTGCCATTTCTGTGCCATTCAGTGGCACTTGGGGACATTTTGGCGACATTTGGGGACATTTCGGTGACATTCGGTGACACTTGGGGACACTTCAGTGCCATTCGATGACATTCGGTGACATTCTGGTGACACTTGGGGACATTTCGGTGACATTTCAGTGACATTTTGGGCCATTTTGGTGACTTTGGGGGCATTTTTGGGCCATTTTAGTGACATTTGGTGACACTTGGGGACATTCGGTGACATTTGGTGACATTCAGTGACACTTGGGGACATCTCTCCGCAGACGTGGCGGACGCGGTGGCATTCCTGGCGTCAGGGGACAGCGCTTACGTCACCGGGGCCAGCCTGGAGGTGACAGGTGGGGACACCACGGGGGGGGGGAGGGGTGGCACTGTCCCCGAGGGTCCCCAAAATGTCCCCAATGTCCCAAATGTCCCCAATGTCCCCAATGTTCCCAAATGTCCTCAGTGTCCCCAATGTCCCCAATTCCCAGAATGTCCAAAAATGGCCCAAAATGGCCACAAATGTCCCCAAAATCCCAAAATTTCCCCAATGTCCCCAAAATATCTGAAATTGTCCCCAAATGTCCCAAAATATCCCAAATTCCCGATGTCCCCAATGTCCCTAAAACCCCAAAATCCCAAATGTCCTCAAATGTCCCCAAATATCCCAAAATGTCCCCAATCCCAAAATGGCCCCAATGTCCCCAAATGTCCTCAAAATACCAAAATGTCCCAAATGTCCTCAATGTCCCCAAATGTCCCCAATTCCAAATGTCCCCAAATGTCCCCAAATCCCAAAATGTCCCCAATGTCCCAAAAATCCCCAAATCCCCAAATGTCCCCAAATGTCCCAAAATATCCCAAAATATCCCCAATGTCCCCAAATCCTCAAATGTCCCAAAATGTCCCAAAATATCCCAAAATGTCCCCAATATCCTGAATCCCCCAATGTCCCCAAATGTCCCTAAATGTCCCCAAATATCTCAAATGTCCCAAATGTCCCCAATGTCCCCAAATGTCCTTTCCTCTCTCTCGTTCCAGGAGGTCTCTTCATGTGATGGCGCCGATGTCCCCAAATGTCCCCAAATTCCTCAATTCCTCAAATATTCCCAAATGTCCCCAATGTCCCCAAATGTCCCCAAAGTAAATGGGGGGGTCACTCTTCCCCCCCAAACCGATGTGTCCTGAGTGGTGTTTGGGGACATTTGGCGACATTGGGGACATTTGGGGGAATTGGGGACATTGGGGACATTTTGGGACATTTGGGAATTTGGGAACATTGGAAAAATTTGGGGACATTGGGGAGTTTGGGGACACTTTGGGACGTTGGGGAAATTTAGGGACATTGGGAACATTTGGGGACATTTGAGGATTTGAGGACATTTGGGGACATTTTGGGGACACTTTGGGGTTGGGGACATTTGGGGACATTTTGAGATTGGGGACATTTCTTGGATTTTGGGGACATTTGGGCATTTGGGGACATTGGGGGGAATTGGGAACATTTGGGGATTTGGGGACATTTTTGGGATTTGGGGACATTTTGGGGACATTTTTGGGATTCTAGGGACATTTTGGGGACATTTTTGGGATTCTGGAGACATTTTAGGGACATTTGGGGACACTTTGGGATCAGGGGCATTTTTGAGCATTTGGGGACATTTTGGGGACATTTTTGGGATTTTTGGGAATATTTTGATGACATTTTTGAGGATTTGGGGACATTTTTGGGACTTTTTTTGGATTCTGGGAACATTTTGGGGACATTTGGGGACACTTTGGGATTGGGGACATTTTTGGGATTTGGGGACAGTTTGGGGACATTTTTGGGGACCCAAATCCCGCTCTCCCTCCCCTCCCCCCCACGTGACGCCGATCCCAAATTTTTTGCCGGAAAATTCCGAAGGGGTGGGGGAGGGGACCCGGCACCGCCCCTCCCCCACCCCCTCTTTATTGGGGTGACACCGAGGGGACAGCGGGGACAGAGAAAAAAGGGAATTTGGGGAAATTTGGGGGAAATTTTGGGAATTTGGGGGATTTTTTTGGGAATTTTGGGATTTTGGGGGGAATTTTGGGGTGGAATTTGAGGGGAAAATTTGGGGAATTTTAAGGGAATTTTAAGGGAAGTTTTGGGGAATTTTGGGGGAAATTTGGGGAATTTTGGGATGGAGTTTGAAAGGAAAATTGGGGAAATTTTTTGGGGAATTTTGGGGAAATTATAAGGAAATTTTGGGGATTTTTTTTCTAATTTTGGGGAATTTTTGGGGGAATTTTGGGGCTGATTTTGGGTGGAATTTGAGGGGAAATTTGGGGGAATTTTAAGGATTTTTTTCTAATTTTGAGGAATGGGGGAATTTTGGGGCCAATTTGGGGTGAAATTTTGGGGGAATTTGGGGGAATTTTAAGGGAATTTTAAGGGAATTTTGGAGGATTTTTTTCTAATTTTGGGGATTTTTTTCTAATTTTGGAGAATTTTTTTGGGAATTTTGGGGCTGATTTTGGGTGGAATTTGAGGGGAAATTTGGGGGAATTTTAAGGGAATTTTGGGGTTTTTTTCCTAATTTTGGGGGGAATTTTTGGGCAGATTTTAGAGTGATTTTGAATGGAATTTTTTGTGAATTTTCAGCGGAGTTTTGGGGAAATTTTGAGGAGAATTTTGCATGGATTTTAAGAGAAATTTTTGTGGATTTTTCGGTGATTTTGACGGAATTTGGAGACATTTTTCAGGGAATATTTGAAGGAATTTTGAGGTGATTTTGGAACAGATCCGGGGCAGATTTTAATGGAATTTTGGGGGATTTTGGGGCAGATTTTAAGGGCGACTCAGAAGGATTTTGGGGCGGATTTGGGGTCAGGTTTTAGGGAATTTTGTGTGGATTTCAGAGTGATTTTAAGGGAATTTTTGGGTGAATTTCAGGTGGAATTTTAGGGGAATCTTGAGTCGATTTTGAGTGGAATTTTAAGGAATTTTGGGCAGATTTTAGAGTGATTTTAAGGGACTTTTGGGGGGGATTTGGGGTAGATTTTCGGGGATTTTGGGTGGAAATTTTGAGGCGATTTTGGGGTCGGATTAAAGGGAATTTTGGGGGATTTTAGGGCAGATTTTAAGGACAAATCAGAAGGAATTCGGGTCAGATTTTCGGGAATTTTGGGGGATTTTGGGGCAGATTTTAAGGGCAAATCAGAAGGAATTCGGGGCAGATTTGGGGTGGGATTTTAGGGAATTTTGTGTGGATTCCAGAGTGATTTTAAGGGAATTTTTGGGTGAATTTTCAGTGGAATTTTAGGGGAATCTTGAGTCGATTTAGAGTGGAATTTTAAGGAATTTTGGGCAGATTTTAGAGTGATTTTAAGGCAATTTTGGGAGGGATTTGGGGTAGATTTAAGGGGATTTTGGGTGGAAATTTTGGGGGATTTTGGGGCAGATTTTAAGGACAACTCAGAAGGATTGCAGGGCAGATTCGGGTGGGATTTTGGGGAATTTTGGGGGAATTTTCGGTGGAATTTTAGTGGAATCTTGAGACGATTTTGAGTGGAATTGTAAGGAATTTTTGGGTGTATTTAAAGAGAAATTTTAGAGGAATTTGAGTGGAATTTTAGGAATTTTGAGCGGATTTTAAGGGCATTTTTGGGTGGATTTTGGAGTGATTTTAAAGGAATTTTGGGGGATTTTGGGTGAAAATTTTGGGGGATTTTGGGGCAGATTTTAAGGGCAACTCAGAAGGATTGCAGGGCAGATTCGGGTGGGATTTTGGGGAATTTTGGGTGAATTTTCGGTGGAATTTTAGTGGAATCTTGAGACGATTTTGAGTGGAATTGTAAGGAATTTTTGGGTGTATTTAAAGAGAAATTTTAGAGGAATTTGAGTGGAATTTTAGGAATTTTGAGCGGATTTTAAGGGCATTTTTGGGTGGATTTTGGAGTGATTTTAAAGGAATTTTGGGGGATTTTGGGTGAAAATTTTGGGGGATTTTGGGGCAGATTTTAAGGGCAACTCAGAAGGATTTCAGGTCGGATTTAAGGGAATTTTGGCGAATTTTAGGACAGATTTTAAGGGAACTTTGGGAGGGATTTTGGGTAGATTTAAGGTGATTTGGGGACTAATCTGGGGCAGATTTTAAGGACAACTCAAAAGGATTTTGGGGCGGATTCAGGGTGGGATTTCGGGGAATTTTGGGGATTTTTTTGGGAAATTCCCCTCAGAGCATCCCGCGCTCCACGCGGGCGCGGCCGAGCTTCATCCCGCGGATGATGAGGACGGTGCCGGCGGCGATGCCGAAAATCCCAACGGCCAATCCCAGAGCGCAGATCACCGTCTCCGTGGCCTCCGACACCGGCGCCGGGATTTGGGGCTCTGGGGAAAAGGGGAAAATTTGGGAAATTTTGGGAAATTATGGGAAATTATGGGAAATTACAGGAATTATCAGGAATTCTTGGGAGATCTCGGGAAATTTCGGGGAATTATGGGAAATTTTGGGAAATCTCCCGAGATCGTGCGAAATCTCAGGAATTCTTGGAAGATTATAGAAAATCTTGGGAAATCCCGGGAAATTTCGGGGAATTATGGGAAATTTTGGGAAATCTCGGGAGATCTTGCGAATTCTCAGGAATTCTTGGAAGATTATAGAAAATCTTGGGAAATCCCGGGAAATTTCGGGGAATTATGGGAAATTTTGGGAAATCTCGGGAGATCTTGTGAATTCTCAGGAATTCTCAGGAATCCTTGGAAGATTATGTGACATCTCGGGAAATTCCGGGAAATTTCGGGGAATTATGGGAAATTTCGGGAAATCTATCTCAAGTAATCTCGGGAAATCATGTGAAATCTTGGGAAATTATGGAAGATTTTTGGAAATCTTGGGGAATTGTGGTAAATTTTTGGAAATTATGGGAAATCTTGGGAAATTTCAGGAAATCCCCCATTCCCACCCCAAATCCCCTGTTCCCACCCCATTCCCACCCTAAATTCTGTTTTTTCCCCCCATTCCCACCACATTTCCCCCATTCTCACCCCAAAACCCCAAATTCCCCATTCCCACCCCGAATTCCCCTTTTCCCACCCCATTTCCCCCGTTCCCATCCCAAAATCCTAAATCTTCCATTTCCCCAAAGCCCCAAATCCCACCCCAAATTCCCACCCCAAAACCGCAAATCCCCCATACCCCAAAGTCCCAAATCCCCCATTCCCCAAAATCCCAAATCACCATCCCACGCCAAAACCCCAAATCCTCATTCCCCATAACCTCAAAATCCCCCTTTCCCCAAAACCCCCATCCCCCATAACCCCAAAACCCCAAAATCCCAAATCCCACCCCAAATTCCCATTTTTCCACCCATTCCCACCCCAAATTCCCATATAAATCCCCATTCCCCATAACCCCAAAACCTCAAATCCCACCTCATTCTTATCCCAAATTCCCTTTTTCCCACCCCAAATCCCACCCCAAATTCCCATATTTCCCCCATTCCCACCCCAAATTCCCTTTTTCCACCACATTCCCACCCCAAATTCCCCATTCCCACCCCATTCCCACCCAAAATCCCCCTTTCCCATAACCCCAAAATCCCAAATTCCCTTTTTCCACCCCAAATCCCCCTTTTCCCACCGATTCCCACCCCAAATCTCCCGTTTTTCATTCCCACCCCAAATTCCCATTTTTCCACCCATTCCCCATAACCCCAAATTCCCAAATCCCCCACTCCCACCGATTCTCACGCCAAAATCCCATTTCCCCCATTCCCCTAACCCCAAAATCCATAACCCCAAATCCCCCATTCCCACCCCAAATTCCCATTTTCCCACCCCAAACCCCACCCCAAATTCACATTTTTCCACCCATTCCCCATAACCCCAAAAACCCCCAAATTCCCATATAAATCCCCAAAAACCCAAATCCCCCATTCCCCATAACCCCAAATCCCCCTTTTCCCACCAGTTTTCCACCCATTCCCACCCCAAATTCCCATATTTCCCCCATTCCCACCCCAAATTTCCATTTTTCACCAGTTCCCACCCCAAATTCCCATTTTCCACCCATTCCCACCCCAAATTCCCATTTTTCCACCCATTCCCACCCCAAATTCACATTTTTCCACCCATTCCCCATAACCCCAAACCCCCAAATTCCCATATAAATCCCCAAAAACCCAAATCCCCCATTCCCCATAACCCCAAATCCCCCTTTTCCCACCAATTTTCCACCCATTCCCACCCCAAATTCCCATTTTCCACCAATTCCCACCCCAAATTCCCATATTTCCCCCATTCCCACCCCAAATTCCCTTTTTCCACCACATTCCCACCCAAAATCCCCCTTTCCCATAACCCCAAAATCCCAAATTCCCTTTTTCCACCCCAAATCCCCCTTTTCCCACCGATTCCCACCCCAAATCTCCCGTTTTTCATTCCCACCCCAAATTCCCATTTTTCCACCCATTCCCCATAACCCCAAATTCCCAAATCCCCCACTCCCACCGATTCTCACGCCAAAATCCCATTTCCCCCATTCCCCATAACCCCAAAATCCATAACCCCAAATCCCCCATTCCCACCCCAAATTCCCGTATTTCCCACATTCCCACCCCAAAACCCCAAATCCCCCATTCCCCATAACCCCATAACCCCCATTCCCCAAAATTCCAAATCCCCATTCCCACCCCAAAATCCCAAATCCCACCCCAAATTCCCATTTTCCCACCCATCCCCCATAACCCCAAATCCCCAAATCCCACCCATTCCCACCCCAAATCCCCCATTCCCACCCCAAATTCCCATATTTCCCCCATTCCCACCCCAAATTCCCATTTTCCACCAGTTCCCACCCCAAATTCCCATTTTTCCCCCATTCCCACCCCAAATTCCCATAAAAATCCCCAAAAAACCCCCAAAAATCACCAAAAAAATCCCATCCCCCCTCACCCCAATGCGTCTTCCTGCCCTCGTCGTCTCCCTCGTGCTTCACTTTGCAGTCGTAATAATCGCCGGGGGTGGGGATGAAGGGCAGGTAGGAGAATTTCCGGAAGGTGTAGTCGGGGCCGGGGTAGAACGGCGTCTCCACCACGCCCTGCGCCACCTCGGCGCCGTTGCGGAGCCACGACACGGCCAGCACCGGCGGCCAGAACTTCTGCACGTAGCAGATGAGGATGTTGGGCTCGTCCTGCTCCACAGGGTGCTTCGGGAAAATCACCGTCTCCGGCGGGACTGGGAATGGGGTGGGAATTTCATTTAGTGGGATTGTTTCGAAGTTGGGGTGGGTTGACCCAAAATTGGGTTAAAATCCCTTGAAATTGGGTTAAAATCGCCTGGAATTGGGGTGGGATTGATCCGGAATTGGGGTGGGAACTTCTGCACGTAGCAGATGAGGATGTTGGGCTCGTCCTGCTCCACAGGGTGCTTCGGGAAAATCACCGTCTCCGGCGGGACTGGAATTGGGTGGGAATTGGGGTTAGTGGGATTGGTTCGGAATTGGGATAAAATGCCCTGGAATTGGGTTAAAAACCCATGGGATTTGGTTAAAAACCCCTGGAATTGGGGTGGATTCTGCTGGAATTGTGGTTGGATCCACCTGGAATTGGATCCGGGATTGGGGTTAGTGGGATTGACCCAAATTTGGGGTGGTTGGGCCCAAAATTCAATTAAAATCCCCTGGAATTGGGTTAAAAATCACTGGAATTGGCTTAAAATCCCCTGGAATTGAGGTGGGTTGACCCAAAATTGGATTAAAATCGCCTGGAATTGAGGTGGGTTGACCCAAAATTGGATTAAAATTGCCTGGAATTGAGGTGGGTTGACCCAAAATTGGATTAAAATCGCCTGGAATTGGGTTAAAAACCCATGGGATTGGGGTGGGAATTGGGTTTAGTGGGATCGGGTTGGGACTGGGGTGGGATTGATCCAGAATTAGGGGAAATTGATCTGGAATTGGGTTTAAAACTCCTGGGATTGGGGTGGATCCCACTGGAATTGGATCTGGGATTGGGGTTAGTGGGGTTGAGGTGGGATTGATCTGGAATTGGGGTGGATTGACCCAAAATTGTGGCGGAGTCGTCCTGGAATTGGGGTAAAAAACACCAGAATTGGGTTAAAATCCCCCGGAATTGGGGTGGGAACTTCTGCACGTAGCAGATGAGGATGTTGGGCTCGTCCTGCTCCACTGGGTGCTTCGGGAAAATCACCGTCTCCGGGGGAACTGGGAATGGGGTGGGAATTGGGGTTAGTGGGATTGATCGAAAATTGGGTTAAAATCGCCTGGAATTGTGTTAAAAACCGCTGAAATTGGGGTGGATGGACCCAAAATTGGGGTAAAAAACCTCCTGTAATTGGGGTGGATCAACCTGGAATTGGGGTGGGAATTGAGTTTAGGGGGATTGACCCAAAATTGGGGCGGATTGACCCAAAATTGGGTTAAAATCACCTGGAATTGGGTTAAAAACCCATGGGATTTGGTTAAAAAGCTCTGGAATTGGGTTGAAAACCCCTGGGATTGGGGTGGGTGGGCTGAAAATTGAGGTGGATTGACCCAAAATTCGATTAAAATCACCTGGAATTGGGGTGGATCTCACTGGAATTGGGGTGGGATTTGGGTTACTGGGATTGATCCAGGATTGGGGTGGATGAACCCAAAATTGGAGTGGATTGACCCAAAATTGGGGTGGATCCCATTGGAATGGGGTGGGAATGGAGTTAGTGGGATTGGTTGGGATTGGGGTGGATTGACCCAAAATTGGGTTAAAATCCCCCAGAATTGGGGTTGGATCAATCTGGAATTGGGATGGGATTGATCCGGAACTGGGATGGGATTGATCCGGAATTGGGATGGGATTGATCCGGAGTTGGGATGGGATTGATCCGGAGTTGGGATGGAATTGATCCGGAACTGGGATGGGATTGATCCGGAATTGGGATGGGATTGATCCGGAACTGGGATGGGATTGATCCGGAATTGGGGTTGGATCAATCTGGAATTGGGATGGGATTGATCCGGAATTGGGATGGGATTGATCCGGAATTGGGGTGGGATTGATCCGGAACTGGGATGGGATTGATCCGGAATTGGGGTTGGATCGATCCGGAATTGGGATGGGATCATCCTGGAATTGGGGTGGGATTGATCCGGAATTGGGATGGGATTGATCCGGAACTGGGATGGGATTGATCCGGAATTGGGGTTGGATCAATCCGGAATTGGGGTGGGATCGATCTGGAATTGGGATGGGATTGATCCGGAATTGGGATGGGATTGATCTGGAATTGGGATGGGATTGATCCGGAATTGGGATGGGATTGATCCGGAACTGGGATGGGATTGATCTGGAATTGGGGTGGGATTGATCCGGAACTGGGATGGGATTGATCCGGAATTGGGATGGGATTGATCCGGAATTGGGGTTGGATCAATCCGGAACTGGGATGGGATCATCCTGGGATTGCGTTAAAACCTCCTGAAATTGTGTTAAATCCTCCTGAATTTGGGTTAAAGTCTCTCGAATTTGGTCAAAACCCCTGGAGTTAGGTCAGGACACCCCAAACTCCCCTCGAGCCCTCCCCAAAATCAATCCCAAAATCCCTCGGGGCCCCTCCTCCTCCCCCCTCCTATCGCGATAGTACCGGCTCCTCCCCCTCCCCCCGTCCTATCGCGACCCCTCCCCCTCCTATCGCGACTCCTCCTCCCCCTCCCCCCGCCCTATCTCGACTCCTCCCCCTGCCCTATCACGACAATACCCACCCGTCCCCCATCCTATCGTGACTCCTCCCCCACCCCCCTCCTATCGCGACTTCTCCTCCCCCTCCCTGTCCTATCGCGACAGTACCAGCTCCTCCCCCATCCTATAGTGACCCCTCCCCCTCCCCCCGTCCTATCGCGACAGCATTGACCCCTCCCCCATCGTATCGTGACTCCTCCTCCCCTTCCCCCCTTCCTATCGTGACTCCTCCCCCTCTGCCTATCGCGACAGTACCCATCCCTCCCCCACCTCCCCTATCGCGACTCCTCCCCCTCCCCCGTCCTATCGCGACAGTACCGACTCCTCCTCCATCCTATCGTGACACCTCCCCCTCCCCTCTCTTATCGCGACTTCTCCCCCTCCCCCTTTGTATCGCGACAGTACCGACTCATCCCCCTCCCCCCATCGCGACAGTACCCACCCCTCCCCCCATCCACCACGACCCTTCCCCCCGTCCTATCGCGACAGTACTGACTCCTCCCCCATCCTATCGTGACTCCTCCTCCCCCTCCCCCTGCTCCTATTGCGCCTGCCCCTCTCCCCCCTCCTATTGCGACTCCTCCCCATCCTATCGCGACAGTACTGACCCGTCCCCCCCATCGCGACTCCTCCCCCTCCCCCCTCCTATCGCGACTCCTCCCCCTCCCCGTCCTATCGCGACAGCACCGAGTCCGCCCCCCCATCCTATCGCGACTCCCCCCCTCCTATCGCGACAGTACTGAGTCTGCCCCCCATCCTATCGCGACTCCCCCCCCTCCTATCGCGACTCCTCCCCCTCCCCGTCCTATTGCGACAGCACTGAGTCCGCCCCCCATCCTATCGCGACTCCCCCCCCCTATCGCGACAGCACTGAGTCCGCCCCCCATCCTATCGCGACTCCCCCCCCTCCTATCGCGACTCCTCCCCCTCCCCGTCCTATCGCGACAGCGCTGAGTCCACCCCCCATCCTATCGCGACTCCCCCCTCCTATCGCGACAGCACCGAGTCCGCCCCCCCATCCTATCGCGACTCCCCCCCCTCCTATCGCGACAGTACCGATGGGAATCCGCGAGTTGTTGGAGGCGGCCATGGAGATCTCGAGGTTCTGCTTGTCTATCGCGAGATTCTGCAGCGCGGCCTGGGCCTCGAAGCTGGTGAACTTCTGGAACTCGGGCAGGCGCCACAGCGTCTCCTCGTTCTCCACGTGGAAGATCTCGTCGCCGTCGAAGTCGAACATGTACTCGCCGGCGTCGTGCCGCCCGTCCAGCGACTTCTGGTAGAACTCCGTCTGCGTGATGGTGTGCGGCGGGACTGGGGAGAATTTTGGGAAAAAAATTGGGATTTTTAGTCAAAGTCGCAGAAAAAATCGGAATTTTTGTTCGGAAACGCGGAGAAAAATTGGGATTTCTATGCGAAATCGCGGAGAAAATTGAGATTTTTGTTCGAAAACGCAGAGAAAAAATGGGATTTGTACTCAAAATTCTGCAGAAAAAAATGGGATTTCTATCCGAAATTCCAGGAAAAAATTGGCATTCCTACTCGAAATTGCGGTGAAAATTGGGATTTCTACTCAAAATCGCTGAGAAAATTGGGCATTTCTGCCTGAAATCTTGGGGAGAAAAAATGGGGATTTCTACTCGAAATCCTGGAGAAGATTGGGATTTCTACTCAAAATCCCAGGAAGAATTGGGATTTTTACTTGAAATCTTGGGGATAATTGGGATTTCTCCCAAAATCCCAGGAAAATTTGGGTCGTGGCCATCGAAGTCGAACATGAACTCGCCGGCGTCGTGCCGCGAGTCCAGCGACTTCTGGTAGAACTCCGTCTGCGTGATGGTGTGCGGCGGGACTGGGGGAAAATCCGGAAAATTTGGGATTTTTAGTCAAAATCACAGAAAAAATCTGAATTTTTGTTCGGAAACGCGGAGAAAAATTGGGATTTCTACTCGAAGTCGCGGAGCAAATCGGAATTTTTGTTCGAAATCGCAAAGAAAAATTGGGATTTCTGTGCGAAAGCGTGGAGAAAATTGAGTTTTTTACTCAAAATCACGGAGAAAAATTTGGGGATTTATACTGGAAATCCTGGGGAAAAAATGGGATTTCTATCCAAAATTCCAGGAAAAAATTGGGATTCCTACTCAAAATTGTGGGGAAAAATTGGGGTTTGTACTCAAAATCGTGAGGAAAATTGGGATTTGTACTAGAAATCCTAGGGAAAATTGGGATTGCTACTCAAAATCACTGAGAAAATTCGGCATTTCTGCCCAAAATCTTGAGGGGGAGAAAATGGGATTTCTACTCGAAATCTCAGGGAAAATTGGGATTTCTACTCAAAATCCTGGAGAAAATTGGGATTTGTACTCAAAATCCCAGGAAAATTAGAATTTCTACCCAAAATCCCAGGGAAAATTGGGATTTCTACCAGAAATCCCGGGGATAATTGGGATTTCTACCCAAAATCCCAGGAAAATTTGGGTCGTGGCCATCGAAGTCGAACATGTACTCGCCGGCGTCGTGCCGCCCGTCCAGCGACTTCTGGTAGAACTCCGTCTGCGTGATGGTGTGCGGTGGGACTGGGGAGAATTTTGGGAAAAAAATTGGGATTTTTAGTCAAAGTCGCAGAAAAAATCGGAATTTTTGTTCGAAATCACGGAAAAAAAACTGGGATTTCTATGCGAAATCGCGGAGAAAATTGGGGATTTCTACCCAAAATCCCTGGGAGACAATGGGATTTCTGTTCAAAATTTCACCAAAATTGGGATTTGTACTCAAAATTGTGAGGAAATTGGGATTTGTACTTTAAATTCCATCAAAAATTGGGATTTCTACTCAAAATCACGGAGAAAATTGGGCATTTCTGCCCAAAATCTTGAGGGGGAGAAAATGGGATTTCTACTCAAAATCCTGGGGAAAATTGGGATTTCTGCCCAAAATCCTGGGGAAAATTGGGATTTTTATCTGAAATCCCAGGAAAAATTGGGATTTCTACCCAAAATCGCAGGAAAATTTGGGTCGTGGCCGTCGGAGTCGAACATGTACTTGCCGGCGTCGTGCCGCGCGTCCAGCGACTTCTGGTAGAACTCCGTCTGCGTGATGGTGTGCGGCGGGACTGGGAAAAATTTGGGATATTTGGGATTTTTAGATGAAATCGTGGGGAAAAAATGGGATTGTTGTTCAAAATCGCAGTGAAAAAATGGGATTTGTACTCGAAATTGTGCGAAAAATTGGGATTTCTATGCGAAATCGCAGAGAAAAATTGGGATTTTTACTCAAAATCGTGTGGCAAATTGCGATTTTTACTCGAAATCATGAGGAAAATTGGGATTTGTACTCGAAATCACGGAGAAAAATTGGGATTTTTACTCAAAATCACAGAGAAAAAATTGGGATTTCCCCTCTAAATGCCAGGGAAAAAAAAGGGATTTCTACTCAAAATCATGGCAAAAATGGGGATTTCTACCCAAAAACTCTGGGGGGGGGGAAAATGGGATTTCTACTCAAAATCCTGGGGAAAATTGGGATTTCTACTTGAAATCGCAGGAAAAATTGGGATTTGTACCCAAAATCCCAGGAAAAATTGGGATTTCTGCCCAAAATCCCAGGAAAAATGGGGATTTCTGCCCAAAATCCCAGGAAAAATCGGAATTTCTACCCAAAATCCCAGGAAAAATTGGGATTTCGACCCAAAATCCTGGGAACAGGTGGGTATGGACAATCCCAGACCCCAAAAATGATGGAAAAAAGGGATTTAGGCACACTCAGACCCCAAAAATCGTGGGAAAAGAGAAGTTTGGGGCTTGACCAGCCCCAAAATCCTGGGAAAAGAGGAAGTTTTAATTCCCACTTCCCTAAATTTTAGAGACGGGGGGGGATTGGGTCCCAAAAATCGTGGAAAAAAAGGGATTTAAGGACTCCCACAGCCCCAAAATTCTGGGAAAATGGGGATTTGGGCAATCCCAGACCCCAAAAATTATGGAAAAAAGGGATTTAGGCACACTCAGACCCCAAAATTCTGGAAAAAAGGGAAGTGGGAATGTGCAGTTCCCCAAATTTTAGGGACGGGGGGGTTGGACATGCCCAGCCCCTAAACATTTTGGGATTGGGGGGGTTTGGGAAAACCCAGAGCCCAAAATTCTGGGAATGGCATGGGTTTGGGGACAGCCAGACCCCAAAATTCCGGGAAAAATAGGAACTTGGCCAAGTCCAGCCCTGAAAATTCTGGGATTGGTGCGATTTGGGAATATCCAGACCCAAAAGATCCTCAGTACAGGGGGGTTTGGGAAATCCCAGAACCCCAAAATTCTAGAAAAAGAGGAATTTGGGCAATCTGAGACCCTCAAAATCCTGGGAAAGGAGGAATTTTATTACTCTGAGCCCCACAAAATCCTGGGAAAACAGGAAGTGGGAACTCCCAGTTCCCCAAATCCTCAGTACAGGGGGGTTTGGGAAATCCCAGAGCCCCAAAATTGTGGGAAAGGAGGAATTTGGGCACTCTCAGTCTGCAAAAATCCTGCAAAAAGAGGAAGTGGGAAGGTCCAGTTCCCAAAATTCTGTGTCCAGGGGGGTTTGGGAATGCTCAGACCCCCAAAATCCTCAGTACAGGGGGGTTTGGGAATTCCCAGACCCTGAAATTCCTCAGTACAGGGGGATTCGGGATTACCCAGGCCCCCAAAATCCTGGGAAGACGGGGTTTGGGAACTCACAGCACCCCAAAATCCTGGAAAAAGAGGAAGTGGGAATGCCCAGTTCCCCAAATCCTGTGTACAGGGGGGTTTGGACACGCCCAGAACTGGGAAAATCCCTGGAACAGGGGGGTTTGGGAATGCTCAGAGCCCCAAAATCCTCAGTACAGGGGGATTTGGGCACTCCCAGAGCCCCAAAACCGTGGGAAAAGAGGAGTTTGGCCAATCCCAACCCCGAAAATCAGAGAAATTGGGGGAAAAAGAGGAAGTTGGGACAACGCCCTTCCAAAGAAGATCCCCTAAAAAGGGGGCGGGACCCTGTGAACCTCACTGAGCCCTCTTTTCCCATGGACCCAGAGCACCCCAAATGCCAACCCCGCGGCTCCAGGGCCCCCCAAAGCCCACCTTGGAGCCCCCAAAGGCCGGGCAGGCTGAGGGCCAGCAGCAGCAGCAGGCAGGGGCCGCTCCGTGCTCCATGCATGGCGCCTGGGGATGCCGGGACAGTGCGAAGGGTCGGTGCTGCTGCCAGGAAAGCGGCGGCCGAGTGGGGGGACTGGGAGTGGGGGCTCAGCACCCCAAAAGTGTGAGAGCCAATGGGAGCGCACGGTTTTTGTGTCGTCATGAGTTGCCGGGCAGAGCGCTGAGCAAAAGAGCCGCGAAGAAATCGCAGCCAATGGGAGCGCGCGCGGGCGGTGACTGCTCAGGTGCCAGGGAGAGCGTGTGCAAAACGGGCCCCAAAGCGGCGCGGCCAATCAGAGCGCGTTCCAAACAGCTGCGGCCAATGGCAGCGCGCCCCAAACCACCGGCACCAATGGGAGCGCGGCCCGAAACCCCGCCCGGCCAATGGGAGCCCGGCAATGGGGGGATGATCCCGCAGTGCTCCGGGCTGGAGCTGGCAGTGCAGCGGCTGCTTTGGGGCTGGCGGCAGCTGCCGGCGCTGGCCATGGCGCGTGTGGCGGCAGCTGGGGCCGCACTGGTGGCACTGGTGGTGCTGGGAGCCCCCCCGGCTGCGGGCGCGGAGCTGTCGGGTGAGCGGGGGGGGGCGGGGAGTGCTATGGGAAAGGGGAAAAAGAGGAAAGGAAGGGGTTGGGGACCCCAAAATGGAGGGGGAGGAGGGGGGGACCCCCAAAGGAGGAGCGGGAGGGGGCTGAGGGTTGGGGGAAGGTGAGGGATGGGTGGGAGAGGGTGGGAAAGTGTGGAAAAGGGGAGGGTGGGACCCCAAAACTGAGCGGGTGGGGCGTTGGGGATGGGGGAATGTGGGAAAAGAGTTTGGAAAAAAGCCAAAAAGAGAGAGTGGAACCCCAAAACTGAACTGGGTGTTGGCTGGAAATGGTGGGGATGAGGATGTGAAAGGGGAAATAGGGAGAAGGGTGGAAAAAAGGAAGTGGGAGCGCGGGCAGGAGGGTCCCGTGGCGGCCATGGGGCACAGGGGGTGCGGAGTGGGGATCCGGGGGGCCCAGGAGCTCTGGGATTTCTGGGGGGTGCTGGGGGGCACCCCTGACCTGTCCCTGCACACACAGGGGTCTTCCAGAAGATATCCAAGGGCGAGTGTTACTTCATTAACGGCACGGAGAAGGTGAAGCTCATCGAGAGGCACATCTACAACCGAGTGGAGCTCTTGAGGTTCGACAGCGATGTGGGGCACTATGTGGGGTTCACCCCCTTTGGGGAGAAACAGGCCCGGGACTGGAACAGCAAACCAGATTACATGGAGAGCAGAAGGACTGGGGTGGACTGGTACTGCCGGCACAACTACGTGGCTTTCGCCCCGTTCAGCGTGGAGCGCAGAGGTGAGCGTGGGGCAGAGCGTGTCCCCTCGGGCCCTGCCCTGGCAATGACCCTGGAGCTCCTCAGAACCTCCCTGGGAATCACCCAGAGCCCTCAGCCCTCCTTGTGCCCTTCCCGGGGCCTCTTGTCCCTCCCAGTGACTCCTGTACCTCTCCCAGTGCGTCCCAGTCTCTCCCATTCCATCCCAGTCTCTCCCATTCCATCCCAGTCTCTCCCAGTCCATCCCAGTCTCTCCCCGTGCCCCCAGCCACCCTCAGCGCGTCTGTTTCAGCGACGCGTGAAAATGACGCTTTTCAGCCAATCAGAGCGCGCGTCCCTGATGACTCATCAGTTGCCAGGCAGACCCGCAGGGCCGAGTTCCCCGCGCTGGACTCGGCCTCGCAGTGCCGCGCGCTTCATTCCCAGTGCCTCCCAGTGCCGCCCCAGTCCCTCCCAGTTCAGTCCCAGTAACATCCAGCCTCTCTAAAGCCAAACGAAGTGCATTCCCAGTCCATGTTCACTGCACTCCCAGACCTCCACCCTCTCTCCCAGTGCCCTGCCAGTCCCACTCAGTTCATTCGCAGTCCCTCCCAGTTCCTTCCAGTGCCGCCCCAGTCTCTCCCAGTGCCGTCCCAGTATCTCCCAGTACCGCCACAGTCGCTCCTGTTCCCTCTAAGCACACTCCCAGTCCAACCCCAGTCCATTCCCAGTCCACTCCCAGACCTCCATCCACCCTCTCTCCCAGAGCCCTCCCAGTACCCTCTAATCCACTTTCCTCTCTCTCACAGTCCCCCAGTCCATTCCCAGTCCCTCCCAGTGCCGCCTCAGAACCTTCCAGTATCCCCACACTCTCTCCCAGTCCCTTAAGGACCATTCCCAGTCCACTCACACACCTCCACCCTCTCTCCCAGTGCCCTGCCGGTTCCCCCCAATCCACTCCGCACTCTCCCAGTTTCCCCGAGTCCCTCCCAGTCCATTCCCAGTCCCTCCCAGTGCCACCCCAGCCCTCCCAGGTCTCTCCCAGCGCCCCCCCAGCTGATGCCAGTGTCTCCCCTGTGTCTCCCAGTGCCCCCCAGCGTGTCCATCTCGCTGGCGCCCTCGAGCTCCCAGCCCGGCCCCGGGCGCCTGCTGTGCTCCGTGATGGATTTCTACCCTGCTGAGGTGCAGGTGAGGTGGTTCGAGGGCGAGCAGGAGCTGTCGGAGGACGTGATGGTGACCGACGTGGTCGCCAACGGGGACTGGACCTACCAGGTGCTGGTGATGCTGGAAACGCCCCCCCGGCGCGGGCTGACCTACACGTGCCAGGTGGAGCACGTCAGCCTGGAGCAGCCCCTGAGGCGGCACTGGGGTACGGCCCGGCCCCCAGAGCGCCGGGGGGAGCGGGGAGGGGCACTGGGGGGGCCGGGAGGGGCATTGGGCTGTGCTGGTTTGAACTGGGAGGGAGTGGGAGAGAGACTGGTTTGAAGTGGGAGAGGAGCTCGGGGGTGTGGATGGGGTGAGGAGGGGTTGGGAGGATGTGGGGGAGGGTGGGATGGGGTTGCGGGGGTGGTGGTGGGCAGTGGGAGGGAGTTTGGGGGTGGTGGGGGGAAGTGGGAGGGAGTTGGAGTGAGGCTGGAGGGGCTGGAAGGAGGTGGGGGATGGGAGAGCAGGGCTTGGGATGAGCTTGGTTGTGCTGGGAAGAGAGTGGGAGGGGTCCTGGGGAGTCGTGGTGGGGCTGGGAAGGGACTGCGAGAGGCTTTGGGGGTCCCGGGGCGGTGGGGGGACACTGGGAGGGGTTGTGGGGTCCTGAGAGGGACGGGAGAGGCTTTGGTGTGTCCTGGGGAGGCTGGGAATGGATGGGGAGGAGGTTTCAGGGGGTCCTGGGTGGGCTGGGGGCGACCGGGACGGTGCTGGGAGGGGCTTGGGGTGTCGGTGAGAGGTTTTTGGGGGTCCTGAGGCCTGCGGACCCCCCCAGAGTTTCCGCCGGACGCCGCCCGCGGCAAGCTGCTGACGGGGATCGGGGGCTTCGTGTTGGGCTTGGTCTACCTGGCGCTGGGGCTGGGCTTCTACCTGCGCAAGAAGGTGAGGGGGGGTCCTGGGGGTCGTGTCCCCCCTCCCTGTCCCGGGGGGAGCGTGTGTGCTCCCCCGGGGGCCCCCCAGCCCAGTGTCACCCCCTTTTCTCTGCCCACAGAGCTCCTGAGCCACCGCCGGCGGCCGCAGCCCCTCCCCGTGGCCTCGGGCCCGGCCGGGACCCCCCGCTCCGTCCCCGCGCTGATTTTGGGGGGGTCGTGTGTCCCCCCCAGCCCCGCTGGCACTCTGCCCCCGCCCGGCTGCTCCCAGTGTTCCCAATAAAGCTTGGCACTTGGCCCCGGGGCCGTTTCTTGGGGGGCGCTGGGGAGGGACTTGGGGGGACCCCACGGGCGGAGGGGCCGTGACTGGGGGGGCAGAGCCGGCCCTGGCATGGATCGGGAATGGGGACCCCCGTGTGTCCCCCCCGTGTCACCCTGATCTGGGGGGCCTTGGGAGGCACCTGAACCCCAACACGGCACCCAGCGAACCCCAAAAAGGCACCGGGACCCCCCTGAGCCGCCCCAGAGCCCCCAAGGACCCCCAAACCCCACAGGAAAATACCCCTAAAGAAAGCCTCGCGAAAATGAGCAATCAGAGAAGGCGCTGAGCAACCTTCAGCCAGTCAGAGCCTCACTGCTGCTGTTGATTTGTCTTCGTTGTTGTTTTCCCTTTTGCCTGAAATGCTTGGGAAGCGCCCGCACTGTCCCTCGTGTCCCCTTGGCAGCGGCAGCAGCCGCGTCCCTTGCCCTGCTCCCCCTGCCCCGGTCCATCGCGGCTGCCCGGGGGGCTGCACCCCGAGTCGGGGCCGGGAGGTGTGGAGAACTTTGTTGGTATTGTGAAAAACGAAGTTCACTTTCCTGTTGAAATTGAAGAGTTTAATAAAGGACAATAGGGGACAGAAACAATAAAGCAAAGGAACAGCGCTGGGCGCTTGGCCCTAAGCCAAAAGCACACCTGCCATTGGAGGAGTTGTCTTAAATTCCCTTTGTATTGCATCAGCTTCGTGCCCATTCGTAAGCATTCACGCATATTCAAACTTTTCTCCAAACTATTTGGCATGTTCCAAGAGCTGTTTTGCGTGGCTCCTCCTTGGTCCTGTCTTTTCAGAGCATTCGTATTTCTTGGCTGTGGTTTTTTTCAGTCTTTGTTATCATCTCCAGTTTGGACATTCCTCCGTGGTTCTTGCGTCTGGTTCTGGCTGATGGTCAGGGATCAGTGTGGGGTCTTCTTTGTGCTGTTCTTTGGGTGTTATCCAATGAGGGAGGCAGTGCGGTTAGTGAAAATATAAACTTTTCAACTCTATTAGCTATTTCACTGCCATATCAAAATCTAGTTAACAACAGAAATTAAAACATTGGTTACATAGCTCTATCTTTGTAACAAGGCTACTTCTATACAAAAATAATAAAACCATAGGCACAATAAATCTTTGCGGAAAGCCAACACTCCAGTCTGTATTTCTCACTCCATACACACAGTAAATCTTTGCGGAAAGGCAACACTCCAGTCTGTATTTCTCACACCATACACACAGTAAATCTTTGCGGAAAGGCAACACTCCAGTCTGTATTTCTCACTCCATACACACAGTAAATCTTTGCGGAAAGCCAACACTCCAGTCTGTGTTTCTCACACCATACACACAGTAAATCTTTGCGGAAAGCCAACACTCCAGTCTGTGTTTCTCACACCATACACACAGTAAATCTTTGCGGAAAGCCAACACTCCAGTCTGTATTTCTCACACCATACACACAGTAAATCTTTGCGGAAAGCCAACACTCCAGTCTGTATTTCTCACTCCATACACACAGTAAATCTTTGCGGAAAGCCAACACTCCAGTCTGTGTTTCTCACACCATACACACAGTAAATCTTTGCGGAAAGCCAACACTCCAGTCTGTGTTTCTCACACCATACACACAGTAAATCTTTGCGGAAAGCCAACACTCCAGTCTGTATTTCTCACACCATACACACAGTAAATCTTTGCGGAAAGCCAACACTCCAGTCTGTATTTCTCACAGTGTTTGCAGAGCGATCCCGCCTTGGGCCCGGGCCCGTTGCAGCGCCGTTCCTCACGGGCGCCTTTGGCCCCGCCCATCGCGAGGGGCACTGAGCGCGCGGGGCTTGGGCTGTGCCGTGTGCAGAGCCCGCGCCTCGCTGCCATTGGCTGATTGTGCCGTCACTCTTGATTCCCGCGCGATGATTGGTCAGATAGGGGACAAGCCCCGTCCCGGTTCCGCCTGCGGTGTGTGTGAGGGGAAGCCTCGGCGCCATTGTTGGAGTGTGTGTGCGGGCCCGGGAGCGGCGGCGGCGGCGGAGCTCGGAGCGGCCCCGGAGCAGGTGGGAGCCGCGCTGGGTTGTGCCGGGGCTCGGGGCTCGCTGCGGGCGGCATGGGGTGGGGCTGTGGTGGCTCCGTTGTCCCGCGTTGCCCCGGGCTGAGGCCGCAGCGGGAGCGGCTGCCCGCGGTGTGGTTGGCGCTGCTGCCTGGGCAGGAGGCGGTGCCGGCGCAGCGCTGGCTCGTGCCGGTGTGTGTGGGGAAAATGAACGCGGGCAGAGGTTTGTGTGGCCATAGGAGACAGAGGAATCGTGTAAAAGTGATTTTATTCATGAGCAAAGGGAGAGGCGGTGGGGCATTTGCCATGGGATCTAATAAAACGCGGCCTCCTTGTTATCCTCATCTCCCTGGGTCACATGCGGCCACCCACCACAGACTGCTTTTTTTTGTTTTTTAATGTTTTATTAATTGTTCCTAGGAGGTGAAGGAGGTGGGATTATGCAGGAGAAGGCAGAGGAGGGAGGAGGAAGAGTATCGAGAGGAAGAGGAGTGTGAGGAAGGGCAGGGATAGAGCAGGAGGAGGAGGAGGAGGAAGAGGAGGCACGGCAAGGTCGCAGCACTCCAACACTGTGTCTGCAGCCCCCACATGCAGCAGGTGCCCAGGGAGAGAGGGATCCACGATTGTCACGGGGCCTAAATCTTGGTGTTTGTGAGATATTTTTGGCTAAATGTTGGTGTTTTAGGTTTTTTTAGTAAGTGGCCCTTTTTGTTTTGGAGGGAGGCTTGGCTGAATCTGGATGTTTTGGGAGTTGAGGGGCTGTGTCTTTATGTTTGGGGGATTTTTGTGCTGAATCATGGTATTTTGGAGGTTTTTATGGACACTACATCCATGGAGAGTTGCAGAGATGGAGCTGGGCAGGAGGAACCCCCAGTCCAAGTTGCTCAGGTGTTTTTTTTCCCTCCCAAAGCAGAATCTGTCAGTGCCAAGGCGTGGCTGGATGGAGGAGGAGGAGGAGAAAAAGGCACGGAGATGCGGCACGAGGAGGGGCTGCAAACGCAGGGCAGGGAGCTGCGAGGAGGAAAGAGCCTCCGTGTGCCGGGAAGGCGGCCGGAGATGCCATGGGAGCTCGGAGCAGGGGGAGAAGCCTGAGGCCGGGGAGAAGCCCCACAAGTGTGTGGAGTGTGGGAAGGGCTTCGGGTGGAGATCTCAGCTGAACCGACACCAAATGATCCACAGGGGAGAGAAGCCCCACAAGTGTGTGGAGTGTGGGAAGAGCTTCATGAGGAGATATCAGCTGGTCCAGCACCTGGTGATCCACACGGGGCAGAAAACCTACCAGTGTGGGACGTGTGGGAAGGCCTTCAGGTGGAGATGTGAGCTGATCCGACACCAAATGATCCATAGTGGGGAGAAGCCCCACAAGTGTGGGGAGTGTGGGAAGGCCTTCAGGTGGAGATGTTCGCTGATCCGACACCAAATGATCCATAGTGGGGAGAAGCCCTTCGAGTGTGGGGAGTGTGGGAAGGCCTTCAGGCAGAGATCTTCGCTGATCCAACACCAAATGATCTACAGTGCGGAGAATGCTCAGGCCGGGGAGAAGCCCTTCGAGTGTGGGGAGTGTGGGAAGGCCTTCAGATGGAAATCCTCCTTGATGGTGCACCAGGTGGTCCACACGGGGGAAAAGCCCTTCGAGTGTGCGGAGTGTGGGAAGCGCTTCAGCCAGAGGGCGAGTCTGTTTCACCACCGAAAGATCCACTCCGGGGAGAGGCCCTATGAGTGTCCCGAGTGTGGGAAGAGGTTTCCGAGGAGCTCCGATGTCATTGTCCACGCGCGAATTCACACCGAGGAGAGGCCCTTCCGCTGCCCCGACTGCGGGAAGGGCTTCAAGCGGCGCTCTCACCTCACCAAGCACCAAATCATCCACACCAGGGAGAGTCCCTACAAATGTGGGGAGTGTGGGAAGACCTTCAGGTCGAAATCTGAGCTCAACATGCATGAAATGGTCCACACCGGGGAGAGGCCCTACGAGTGTCCCGAGTGTGGGAAGAGCTTCAGGTTGAAATCTGAGCTCAAGAGGCACGAAATGATGCACACCGGGGAGAGGCCCTACGAGTGTCCCGAGTGTGGGAAGAGGTTTCGGAGCAGCTCCCATGTCCTTCTCCATGAGCGGATTCACACTGAGGAGAGGCCCTTCCGCTGCCCTGACTGCGGGAAAGGCTTCAAGCAGAGCTCTCACCTCACCCAACACCAAATGATCCACACCAGGTAGAGGCTCTACAAATGTGGGGAGTGTGGCATGAGCTTCACCTTGAAGCCTGAGCTCATCAGGCACCAAATGCTCCACACCAGGGAGAGACCCTTCACCTGTCCTGAGTGTGCAAAGAGCTTTCAGAGCAGCTCCCATGTCCTTCTCCATGAGCCAATTCACACCGAGGAGAGGCCCTTCCGCTGCCCTGACTGCGGGGACAGCTTCAAGCTGCACTCCAACCTCGTCGTGCACCGGCGCATCCACACCGGGGAGAGGCCCCGCGAGTGTGGGGAGTGTGGGAAGAGCTTCGTGTCTGCTCCAGCTCCATGTCCAGTGGGAGGATCTGCCTTGGATGGTCCCCAGTGATCCCCTGGTGGTCACCTGGGTGAAGGCAAGGCCTGGAATATCCATTGGGACACAGAGCATCATCGGGAATTGCCCGGGAAGAGCCAATTAATTGACTTTCCACCCCAAAAAATGTCACCTTTTGCCTTCAATTATTTCTTCTCTTGGCATCGGTCAACGCTGGATGGCCTCCTGGATCAACGCTGGATCAGCCTAATTCTGATTTTCTCTGGCCCGAGGGTGTCTGCCACAGCCACCCGGTTCTGGACTGGGGCAAAGACTGAGATTTTGGAGACAGTGGGGTGGAAAATCTCCAAAAATTTTCTTCCTTCCCAGCTGAGCACGTGGATCCTCAGCCGGCACGGACATGTAAATCCTTTTCTTTTGGTCCTGGTTTTCTTTTCATTTCTATTCGTGCCTTCAAAATATCTGAATTTGGGGTGAAAATGAAGAGATTGAACTGAGACATGGGTGGGACATGGGGCACTCAGCCATGGTGGGACATGGGGGACATGGACATGGGTGGGACATGAGGGACATGGCCAGTGACACATGGGGAGGTGGGGACATGGGGGCATAGCCATTGGTTAGGACGTGGGGGACACAGCCATGGGTGGGACAGGGGGTGCACGGACATGGGTGGGGACGTGGTTGACACAGATCTGGGTGTGACGTTGGATACACGGACATGGGTGGGTGTAGTTGCACTGTTTTAGAAATCTTTGTCTTCTTTCTCAGGGAGAATAGAGATAAGCTGCATTTTTGTACTTTCTTAATCTCTGTGTTTGGTGCTAGGTGCTGTATAGCTGTGACCAATGGTTTTAGGAGGTGATTCCCTGCTGACCAATGGTTGCTAGGTTATTAATGGATATATAAAGAAGTTTCTGTAAATGAAGTCTCTCTTTTTGCCATCTTGGGTCCTTCTGCCTGCTCCCTCTGCCAGCTTCTGCGAATCCCAGAAAATCCAAACCAACAGGTGGGGACATGGGGGACACAGACATGGGTGGGACACTGGGGACATGGACATGGGTGGGACATGGGGGCATGGACATGGGTGGGCACTTGAGAGGAGGGAGCCTTGGTGGGACACTGACATGGAGAGTGACATGAGGACTCACGGACAGGGGCAAGGATGTAGCCATTCCTGGGGACATTGGGGCCCACGGCAATTGGATGGAGACGTGGGGACAATGGCAGGGATGGGAACAGGGTGGGGATACAGGCGTGGGTGAGGACACGGTGGCACACGGCCAGTGACACGTGGGGGCACAGCTGTGGGTGGGACATGGAGGAGATGGTTGGGGACATGGAGGAGATGGACATAGGTGGGACATGAGGGAGATGGCCGGTGACACATGGGGACGTGGGGTCATGGAGGCACAGCCATTGGTTGGTACATGGGGGAGGCAGCCATGGGTGGGACAGGGGGTACACGGACATGGGTGAGGTCATGGGGGACGTGGACATGGGTGGGACATTGGGGACATGGACATGAGTGGGCACTTGAGAGGAGAGAGCCTTAGTGGAACTCTGACACGGAGAGTGACATGGGGACAGGGACGTGGGTGGAGACTCAGAGACATTGGTGCCCACGAACATGGAAAGAGACGTGGGGGACAATGCCATGAATGGGAACAGGGTGGGGACATGGTGGGACATGTCCAGTGACATGAGGGGACATGGGGGACATGGACATGGGTGAGACATGGTGTCTTGGTTTGATGGACAGGTGTCTGCTAAGGAAGGTGGGAACCTTCCTTAGAACAGAGAATGTGACCCCCCTTGCCTCCGAATTATTATAACCTTGGAATCAAGGGCTGTCAGGCAAAGCTATGGGAAAAGGACTAAGAGTTCTTTACTAGTGTCTAGAATGAGGTAACCAATCAGTAACGGAAACAGCAAACAAGGTAAAAAACAGCAAACAAAGCCAAAAGCTGGGTGTGAGATGTGGCTGGGCTGGCAGGCAGTGTCCCTTGGGTGCAGTCCCGGTCCCGGGCAGCAGGGGCGCTGTTGGGCTGGCAGCCCAGCAGGGCAGGTGCGGTGACTGTGGCGCAGCTGCAGGTGGCGCTGTGGCGCGAGGTTGGCTCTGTGTGGCGCGCGCAATGGCGGCCGGGGCTGGCCAAGGATGGCGTGCAGATGGACGGGGCTGGGCAGGGAGCTGAGAGCAGGGAGATGGAGCGGCCGGGTCAGCCCAGCCGGGCCAGCCAGCAGAGGAGGCGGCAGGAGCTGCGCGGTTGTGGCAGGCAGGGCTGGGGCGGTGGCAGTGATTCGCCCCAAGCAGGCCCAGAGACACTTGAGAGACCAAGTCAGAGCAGTGGGGATTTGCTTTATTCGGCGCGCCGGGTGTGGGGGATCGCTCCTCCAAAACACACACACCCCAGCACTGCCAACACACAATATTATGGGTAACATTCATGAATAGTCATCTCATTCCTTGCGATAGGAGTGGTTATACAGATCATCTCTCAGAAATCATTAATATCATTAGCATGTGTGCCACGCATACGCTGTGTGTCCTGGTGGTCTTTCAGGGTCTGCTTATGATGAAGATTTGTAGTCTTCATCACAGTGCACTTTTCACCTTTCTCTCTGGAGCATGGGCAGTCCTTGGTGGGTGATTCAGGGTTTCTGTGCTGGCCTCAAACAGATTCTTGTCCCTCTTATCTTGACAAGATTCAGGGAATTCTGTTTTCCTAGGTTTTAGAATTTCCATATTCTCTCTCTCAATAGGCAACTTGAGTTCCCTATTGACTCCCTGTTTCTCAGCAGGCAGGGCTGGGGCGGTGGCAGGCAGGGCGCGGAACAGGACAGCCAGACACAGCTGTCCCTCTCCAAAACTGCACCCCAAAAATCCCCAAACTCAGGCATTCCTCTTTGAAAAAAGCTGCCGGGAGCTGCCGGGATGGAGGGAAAGGGGGGAAGGGACCCTCAAAAGTGCAGAATTGGGTTTGACCCGCCTGGAATTGGTTTGAATCTTCCTGGAATTTGTTCTGATCCACCTGGAATTGCATTCAATCGACCTGGAATTGGGTTAAATCATCCTGGAGCTGAGTCAGACCCCCTGGAAATGGGTAAGATTCACCTGGATTTCGGTTTGCTCCACCTGGAATTGGTTTGAATGGTGTTGGTGCTGCTGCAGAGGCAGGAATTCCCCCAGGATCCTCCTGGAATCGAGTCAGATGCACCTGGAATTGGGCTGGATTCCCCTGGAAATGGATTTTTGGGGATATTCCATCTGGATGATGGTGTGGGGCACTGGGAATGTGGAATTGCGTGGGGTGAGAGCAGAAAAATCCTGGGAAAATGGGGATTTCCACCCAAAATGGTGGGGAAAGTGGGGCTGGGAATACTCACTCACCTGAAATCCTGGGAACAGGGTGGGTTGGGAACTCCCAGAGCCCCAAAATCCTGTAAAGAGTGAAATTTGAGCACCCTGAGCATTGCAAAATGCTGGGAAAATAGGAATTGGGAATGCGCAGTTCCCCAAATCCTGAGTACAAGGGTGTTTGTGAAATCTCAGAGCCACAAAATCCTCGGAACAGGGGGGTTTGGGAACACCCGACAACCCAAAATGCTGGAAAAAGAGGAAGTGGAAAGGCCGAGTACCCCAAATCCTGTGTACAGGGGGGTTTGAAGACGCCCAGATCTGCAAATATCCCGGGAACAGAGGGGGTTGGGAATACTCACACCCCCAAAATCCCGGGGGGTTTGGGAACCCCCACAGGCCCAAAACCGTGAGAAAACAGGATATTGGCCAATCCCAACTCCTAAAATCAGAGAAATTAGGGGAAAACCCTGAAAAAAAAGGAAGTTGGGACAACGCCCTTCCCAGAAAAACAGCCTCAAAAGGACCCTCTGGACGCCCCTCTCCCCCATTTCCCATGGATCCAGGGCACCCCAAATCCCAACCCCGCGGCTCCAGGGCCCCCCAAAGCCCACCTTGGAGCCCCCAAAGGCCGGGCAGGCTGAGGGCCAGCAGCAGCAGCAGCAGGCAGGGGCCGCTCCGTGCTGCATGCATGGCGCCTGGGGATGCCGGGACAGTGCGAAGGGTCGGTGCTGCTGCCAGGAAAGCGGCGGCCGAGTGGGGGGACTGGGAGTGGGGGCTCAGCAGGCCAAAAGCGTGAGAGCCAATGGGAGCGGTTGTGAGTTGTGTCGTCATGAGTTGCCGGGCAGAGCGCTGAGCAAAAGAGCCGCGAAGAAACCGCAGGCAATGGGAGCGCGCGCGGGCGGTGACTGCTCAGGTGCCAGGGAGAGCCTGTGCAAAACGGGCCCCAAAGCGGCGCGGCCAATCCGAGCGCGTTCCAAACAGCTGCGGCCAATGGCAGCGCGCCCCAAACCACCGGCACCAATGGGAGCGCGGCCCAAAACCCCGCCCGGCCAATGGGAGCCCGGCAATGGGGGGATGATCCCGCCCGGCGCTGGCCATGGCGCGTGTGGCGGCAGCTGGGGCCGTACTGGTGGCACTGGTGGTGCTGGGAGCCCCCCCGGGTGCGGGCGCGGAGCTGTCGGGTGAGCGGGGGGGGCGGGGAATGCGATGGGAAAGGGGGAAAAGAGGAAAGAAAGGGTTTGGGGACCCCAAAATGGAGGGGGAGGAGGAGAGGACCCCCAAAGGGACAGCAGGAGGGGGCTGAGGGTTGGGGGAAGTTGAGGAAGAGTTGGAGAGGGTGGTAAAGTGGGGAGAAGGGGAGGGTGGGACCCCAAAACTAAGCGGGAGGGGGTTGGGGATGGGTGGAATGTGGGAAAAGAGTTTGGAAAAAGGAGAAAAAGAGAGAGTGGAACCCCAAAACTGAACTGGGTGTTGGCTGGAAATGGTGGGGATGAGGATGTGAAAGGGGAAATAGGGAGAAGGGTGGAAAAGAGGAAGTGGGAGCGCGGGCAGGAGGGTCCCGTGGCGGCCGTGGGGCACAGGGGGTGCGGAGTGGGGATCCGGGGGGGCCCAGGAGCTCTGGGCTTGGTGGGGGGTGCTGGGGGGCACCCCTGATTTCTCCCTGTACACACAGGGGTCTTCCAGCGGATGTTTATTGCCGAGTGTCACTTCACTAACGGCACGGAGAAAGTGAGGTTCGTGAACAGACTCGTCTACAACCGAGTGGAGATCGCGAGGTTCGACAGCAATGTGGGGCACTATGTGGGGTTCACTCCCTATGGGGAGAAACAGGCCCGGCATCGGAACAGAGACCCAGATTACATGGAGTATGCCCGGACTGCGGTGGACAGGCACTGCCGGCACAACTACGAGATCGGCACCCCGTTCAGCGTGGAGCGCAGAGGTGAGCGTGGGGCAGAGCGTGTCCCCTCGGGCCCTGCCCTGGCAGTGACCCTGGAGCTCCTCAGAACCTCCCTGGGAATCAGCCCAGAGCCCTCAGCCCTCCTTGTGCCCTTCCCGGGGCCTCTTGTCCCTCGCAGTGACTCCTGTAGCTCTCCCAGCCCATCCCAGTCTCTCCCAGTGCCCCCCCCCGCCACCCCCAGCGCGTCTGTTTCAGCGACGCGTGAAAATGACGCGCTTCAGCCAATCAGAGCTCGCGTCTCTGATGACTCATCAGTTGCCAGGCAGAGCCGCAGCGCCGAGTTCCCCGCGCTGGACTCGGCCTCGCAGTGCCGCGCGCTTCATTCCCAGTGCCTCCCAGTGCCGCCCCAGTCCCTCCCAGTTCAGTCCCAGTAACATCCAGCCTCTCTAAAGCCAACCGAAGTCCATTCCCAGTCCATGTTCAGTGCACTCCCAGACCTCCACCCTCTCTCCCAGTGCCCTGCCAGTCCCACTCAGTTCATTCACAGTCCCTCCCAGTTCCTTCCAGTGCCGCCCCAGTCTCTCCCAGTGCCGTCCCAGTATCTCCCAGTACCGCCACAGTCGCTCCTGTTCCCTCTAAGCACACTCCCAGTCCAACCCCAGTCCATTCCCAGTCCACTCCCAGACCTCCATCCACCCTCTCTCCCAGAGCCCTCCCAGTACCCTCTAATCCACTTTCCCCTCTCCCACAGTCCCCCAGTCCATTCCCAGTCCCTCCCAGTGCCGACTCAGAACCTTCCAGTATCCCCACACTCTCTCCCAGTCCCTTAAGAACCATTCCCAGTCCACTCCCAGACCTCCACCCTCTCTCCCAGTTCCCTCCCAGTGCCCCCCAATCCACTCCCCTCTCTCCCAGTTACCCACAGTCCCTCCCAGTCTATTCCCAGTCCCTCCCAGGTGTCTCCCAGTGCCCCCCAGCTGATGCCAGTGTCTCCCCTGTGTCTCCCAGTGCCCCCCAGCGTGTCCATCTCGCTGGCGCCCTCGAGCTCCCAGCCCGGCCCCGGGCGCCTGCTGTGCTCCGTGATGGATTTCTACCCTGCTGAGGTGCAGGTGAGGTGGTTCGAGGGCCAGCGGGAGCTGTCGGAGGACGTGATGGTGACCGACGTGGTCGCCAACGGGGACTGGACCTACCAGGTGCTGGTGATGCTGGAAACGCCCCCCCGGCGCGGGCTGACCTACACGTGCCAGGTGGAGCACGTCAGCCTGGAGCAGCCCCTGAGGCGGCACTGGGGTACGGCCCGGCCCCCAGAGCGCCGGGGGGAGCGGGGAGGGGCACTGGGGGGGCCGGGAGGGGCATTGGGCTGTGCTGGTTTGAACTGGGAGGGAGTGGGAGAGAGACTGGTTTGAAGTGGGAGAGGAGCTCGGGGGTGTGGGTGGGGTGAGGAGGGGTTGGGAGGATGTGGGGGAGGGTGGGATGGGGTTGTGGGGGTGGTGGTGGGCAGTGGGAGGGAGTTTGGGGGTGGTGGGGGGAAGTGGGAGGGAGTTGGAGTGAGGCTGGAGGGGCTGGAAGGAGGTGGGGGATGGGAGAGCAGGGCTTGGGATGAGCTTGGTTGTGCTGGGAAGAGAGTGGGAGGGGTCCTGGGGAGTCGTGGTGGGGCTGGGAAGGGACTGCGAGAGGCTTTGGGGGTCCCGGGGCGGTGGGGGGACACTGGGAGGGGTTGTGGGGTCCTGAGAGGGACGGGAGAGGCTTTGGTGTGTCCTGGGGAGGCTGGGAATGGATCGGGAGGAGGTTTCAGGGGGTCCTGGGTGGGCTGGGGGCGACCGGGACGGTGCTGGGAGGGCCTTGGGGTGTCGATGAAAGGTTTTTGGGGGTCCTGAGGCCTGCGGACCCCCCCAGAGTTTCCACCGGACGCCGCCCGCGGCAAGCTGCTGACGGGGATCGGGGGCTTGGTGTTGGGCTTGGTCTACCTGGCGCTGGGGCTGGGCTTCTACCTGCGCAAGAAGGTGAGGGGGGGTCCCGGGGGTCGTGTCCCCCCTCCCTGTCCCGGGGGGAGCGTGTGTGCTCCCCCCGGGGCCCCCCAGCCCGGTGTCACCCCCTTTTCTCTGCCCACAGAACTCCTGAGCCACCGCCGGCGGCCGCAGCCCCTCCCCGTGGCCTCGGGCCCGGCCGGGACCCCCCGCTCCGTCCCCGCGCTGATTTTGGGGGGGTCGTGTGTCCCCCCCAGCCCCGCTGGCACTCTGCCCCCGCCCGGCTGCTCCCAGTGTTCCCAATAAAGCTTGGCACTTGGCCCCGGGGCCGTTTCTTGGGGGGCGCTGGGGAGGGACTTGGGGGGACCCCACGGGCGGAGGGGCCGTGACTGGGGGGGCAGAGCCGGCCCTGGCATGGATCGGGAATGGGGACCCCCGTGTGTCCCCCCCGTGTCACCGCGATCTGGGGGGCCTTGGGAGGCACCTGAACCCCAACACGGCTCCCAGCGAACCCCAAAAAGGCACCGGGACCCCCCTGAGCCGCCGCAGACCCCCTAAGGACCCCAAACCCCACAGGAAAATACCCCTAAAGAAAGCCTCGCGAAAATGATCCAATCAGAGAATGTTCCGAAAAAAATTGTCAGCCAATCAGAGTGCGCAGCACGGCACAGGGGGTGTGGGAACACCCAGATGCCAAAATCCTGGAAAAGAGGAAGTGGGAAGGCCCCGCTCCCAAAATCTTGTGTACAGCAGGGTTTGGACAAGCCGAGCTATGAAAAGCTCCTGGGAACAGGGGGATTTGGGAACGTTCAGACTCTCAAAACCGTGGGAGAAAGGAGTTTGGCCAATCCCAACCCCTAAAATAACAGTGAATGGGAAAAATCCTGAAAAAATAGGAAGCTGAGACAATGCCCTTCATTAAAAAATTCTCTAAAAAAGGGACAGGACCCTCTGAACCCACCGATCCCCCATTTCCCATGGATCCAGGGCACCCCAAATCCCAGCCCCGTGGCTCCAGGACCCCCCAAAGCCCACCTTGGAGCCTGTTGTGGTTTTGCTTGGCCCAGTTTTTCCAATGAGTAGGGTGGGGTACAAAGATGGCTCCTGCATGTTCTCTGTGAAGATTCTGGAATTTCTCCACCATGTCCAGCAGAGCCAATCTCTGATGGCTCTGAAGATGATGGACATGCTGCTGGCCAAGCCTGGGCCAATCAGAGATGTTCGTTATGTCTCTGTGAAAACATATTTAAGAAGAAATCAACACAATGTGAGCACGCACTTCTTTTTAGCCAGGGCAGGTGGAGGAGGAGGTAAAATATGTGAGGGAAACAACATGGAGGCACCAAGGTGAGTGGAGAAGGTGGGGGAGGAGGTGCTCCAGGCACCGGAGCTGAAAACCTTCTGGGGCCATGGTGAAGAGCATGGGGAGCAGGTGGTCCTCCTGCAGCCCATGGGGTCCATGATGTACAGAGCATGGGGAGCAGGTGGTCCCCCTGCAGCCCATGGGGTCCATGAGGTACAGACCATGGGGAGCAGGTGGTCCCCCTGCAGCCCATGGGGTCCATGAGGTACAGACGATGGGGAGCAGGGGGTCCCCCTGCAGCCCATGGGGTCCAGGGGGTGCACAGAACCCCTCACAGCCCCTGGGGAGGTGCCCACGCCAGAGGAGCAGGTGATGCCTGCAGGAAGCTGTGATCCAGTGGAGTCCCAGAGACTGAGAGTTGCAAAGGCCCTGCAGGAGAGAGAGAGGCCTTGCTCCTCGGATGGAAACAGCCTGGCCTTGGCTTGGAATTCTGCACCCTGGACAGAAAATCTTGGACTGCAGCAGATTTCGGGCAGGTGCTGCTCGTGAGATTGGACCCACGGCAAAGAAGTTGGCAGAGGACTGTCTCTCGTGGGAGGGACCCCCATGGCTAAGTAGAGGACTCTTCTCCCTGATGAACTGACCCTGACCAAAGGAAACCCCCATGCCCTGCCCCCACCCCGGAGCTGTTGGTTAGAAGGAAGGAAGGAGGGGGTGAGCTGAGAAATGGCCTTAATAGGGAGAGGGATGAGTACAGAAACAGCATTTGTAGCAGAAGAATTGTGGCGTTGGAATGACTAAGAAAAGCCACAACCCTTGCCCCAGCCCGGATCTGTTGGTTGGAAGGAGGGAGGGGGCGAATAGAGAAACAGTGTCTAGAGTGGAAGAATTGTGATGGACTGACCTAAGAGAAAAAAAACCCACAGCCTGCCCCTGCCCGGGAGTTGTTGGTTAGTTGGAAAGGAGGGAGGGGGTGAGCTGAGAAGTGGTGCCTGAAGAGGGACAGGCGGTGAGTGAAGAAATGGTGTCTTGAGAGCTTATTTTTACCTCTGATTAATCCTCCGACTCTGTTAGATTAATAAATCACTATCTTTGCAACTTTAAGCTTCCCGCCTGCTTTTGCCCTGAATCTCGTGCGTCCTGCTTATCAGTGATCTTATCGCAACTCATAAGTCCAGTGTTTTGTGTTAGTTTTCCCTCTCCTCTGCAGAGCTGCAGCAGGAGAGAGCAGAGAGAGCAAACGTAGGTGCCTGGCATTTAGCCAGGGTCAAACCCACGACATAACAGAAATTAAAATATTAGTTACATACCTCTATCTTTATAACAAGGCTGCTTCTATACTAAAAGAATAAAACCATACACACAGTAAATCTTTGCGGAAAGCCAACACTCCAGTCTGTATTTCTCACACCATACACACAGTAAATCTTTGCGGAAAGCCAACACTCCAGTCTGTATTTCTCACACCATACACACAGTAAATCTTTGCGGAAAGCCAACACTCCAGTCTGTGTTTCTCACACCATACACACAGTAAATCTTTGCGGAAAGCCAACACTCCAGTCTGTGTTTCTCACACCATACACACAGTAAATCTTTGCGGAAAGCCAACACTCCAGTCTGTATTTCTCACAGTGTTTGCAGAGCGATCCCGCCTTGGGCCCGGGCCCGTTGCAGCGCTGTTCCTCACGGGCGCCTTTGGCCCCGCCCATCGCGAGGGGCACTGAGCGCGCGGGGCTTGGGCTGTGCCGTGTGCAGAGCCCGCGCCTTTCTGCCATTGGCCGAATGTGCCGTCACTCTTGATTCCCGCGCGATGATTGGTCAGAGCGGGGACAAGCCCCGTCCCGGCCCCGCCTGCGGTGTGTGTGAGGGGAAGCCTCGGCGCCATTGTTGGAGTGTGTGTGCGGGCCCGGGAGCGGCGGCGGCGGCGGCGGAGCTCGGAGCGGCCCCGGAGCAGGTGGGAGCCGCGCTGGGTTGTGCCGGGGCTCGGGGCTCGCTGCGGGCGGCATGGTGTGGGGCTGTGGTGGCTGCGTTGTCCCGCGTTGCCCCGGGCTGAGGCCGCAGCGGGAGCGGCTGCCCGCGGTGTGGTTGGCGCTGCTGCCTGGGCAGGAGGCGGTGCCGGAGCAGCGCGGGCTCGTGCCGGTGTGTGTGGGGAAAATGAACGCGGCCAGAGGTTTGTGTGCCCATAGGAGACAGAGGAATCGTGTAAAAGTGATTTTATTCATGAGTAAAGGGAGAGGCGGTGGGGCATTTGCCATGGGATCTAAGAAAACGCGGCCTCCTTTTTATCCTCATCTCCCTGTCTCACATGCGGCCACCCACCACAAACTGCTTTTTTTTGTTTTTTAATATTTTATTAATTGTTCCTAGGAGGGGAAGGAGGTGGGATTATGCAGGAGAAGGCAGAGGAGGGAGGAGGAAGAGTAGCGAGAGGAAGAGGAGTGTGAGGAAGGGCAGGGATAGAGCAGGAGGAGGAGGAGGAGCAGGAGGAAGAGGAGGCACGGCAAGGTCGCAGCACTCCAACACTGTGTCTGCAGCCCCCACATGCAGCAGGTGCCCAGGGAGAGAGGGATCCACGATTGTCACGGGGCCTAAATCTTGGTGTTTGTGAGATTTTTTGGCTAAATGTTGCTGCTTTGGTGTTTTTTTCTACGTGAACCATTTTCTTTTGGAGGGAGGCTTGGCTGAATCTTGATGTTTTGGGAGTTGAGGGGCTGTGTCTTGATGTTTGGGGGATTTTTGGTCTGAATCTTGGTGTTTTGGAGGTTTTTATGGAGACTACGTCCATGGAGAGTTGCAGAGATGGAGCTGGGCAGGAGGAACCCCCAGTCCAAGGTGCTCAGGTGTTTTTCTTCTCCCCAAAGCAGAATCTGTCAGTGCCAAGGCGTGGGCGGATGGAGGAGGAGGAGGAAAAGGCGCGGAGATGCGGCACGAGGAGGAGCTGCAAACGCAGGGCAGGGAGCTGCGAGGAGGAAAGAGCCTCCGTGTGCCGGGAAGGCGGCCGGAGATGCAGCCGAAGCTCGGAGCAGGGGGAGAAGCCTGAGGCCAGGGAGAAGCCCCACAAGTGTGTGGAGTGTGGGAAGGCCTTCAGGTGGAGATCTTCGCTGTACCGACACCGAATGATCCACAGGGGAGGGAAGCCCCACAAGTGTGGGGAGTGTGGGAAGGCCTTCAGGTGGAGATCTCAGCTGAACCGACACCAAATGATCCATAGTGGGGAGAAGCTCCACAAGTGTGGGGAGTGTGGGAAGGCCTTCAGTTCGAGATCTTCGCTGATCCGACACCAAATGATCTACAGTGCGGAGAATGCTCAGGCCGGGGAGAAGCCCTTCGAGTGTGGGGAGTGTGGGAAGGCCTTCAGATGGAAATCCACCCTGATAGTGCACCAGGTGGTCCACACGGGGGAAAAGCCCTTCGAGTGTGCGGAGTGTGGGAAGCGCTTCAGCCAGAGCGCGAGTCTGTTTCACCACCGAAAGATCCACACCGGGGAGAGACCCTACGAGTGTCCCGAGTGTGGGAAGAGGTTTCAGAGGAGCTCCCAGGTCGTTGTCCACGCGCGAATTCACACCGAGGAGAGGCCCTTCCGCTGCCCCGACTGTGGGAAGGGCTTCAAGCGGCGCTCTCACCTCACCCAGCATCAAATGATCCACACCAGGGAGAGTCCCTACAAATGTGGGGAGTGTGGGATGGGCTTTGTGTCGGAATCTAAGCTCAACAAACACCAAATGATCCACACCGGGGAGAGGCCCTACGAGTGTGCCGAGTGTGGGAAGAGGTTTTGGACGAGATCCCAAGTCCTTGTCCATGAGCGGATTCACAGCGAGGAGAGGCCCTTCCGCTGCCCCGACTGCGGGGAGGGCTTCAAGCTGAACTCCAGCCTTGTCAGGCACCGAAAGATCCACACCGGGGAGAGACCCTGCAAATGTGGGGAGTGTGGGAAGAGCTTCAGGTGTAAATCTGAGCTCAACACGCACCAAATGATCCACACCGGGGAGAGGCCCTACGAGTGTCGCGAGTGTGGGAAGAGCTTCATGTTGAAATCTGCTTTCACCAGGCACCAAATGATCCACACCGGGGAGAGGCCCTACGAGTGTCGCCAGTGTGGGAAGAGATTTCGGAGCAGCTTCGAGGTCCTTGTCCATGAGCGGATTCACAGCGAGGAGAGGCCCTTCCGCTGCACCGACTGCGGGAAGGGCTTCAAGCGGAACGACAGCCTCACCAAGCACCAAAAGATCCACACCAGGGAGAGTCTCTAGAAATGTGGGGAGTGTGGCATGAGCTTCACATTGAAGCCTGAGCTCATCAGGCACCAAATGCTCCACACCGGGGAGAGACCCTACACCTGTCCCGAGTGTGCGAAGAGGTTTCAGAGCAGCTCCCATGTCCTTCTCCATGAGTGGATTCACACCGAGGAGAGGCCCTTCCGCTGCCCTGACTGCGGGGACAGCTTCAAGCTGCACTCCAACCTCGTCGTGCACCGGCGCATCCACACTGGGGAGAGGCCCCGGGAGTGTGGGGAGTGTGGGAAGAGCTTCGTGTCTGCTCCAGCTCCATGCCCTGTGGGAGGATCTGCCTTGGATGGTCCCCAGTGACCCCCTGGTGGTCACCTGGGTGAAGGCAACGCCTGGAATATCCACTGGGACACAGAGCATCATCGGGAATTGCCTGGGAAGAGCAGATTCATTGACTTTCCACCCCAAAAAATGTCACCTTTTGCCTTCTATTATTTCTTCTGTTGGCATCGGTCAACGCTGGATGGCCTCCTGGATCAATGCTGGATCAGCCTAATTCTGATTTTCTCTGGCCCGAGGGCATCTGCCGCAGCCACCCGGTTCTGGACTGGGGCAAAGACCGAGATTTTGGAGACAGTGGGGTGGAAAATCTCCAAAAATTTTCTTCCTTCCCAGCCGAGCAGGTGGATACTCAGCCGGCACGGACACGTAAATTCTTTTCTTTTGGTCCTGGTTTTCTTTTCATTTTTATTGGTGCCTTCAAAATATCTGAATTTGGGGTGAAAATGAAGAGATTGAACTGAGACATGGGTGGGACATGAGGGACATGGCCAGTGACACATGGGGAGGTGGGGACATGGGGGCATAGCCATTGGTTAGGACGTGGGGGACACAGCCATGGGTGGGACAGGGGGTGCACGGACATGGGTGGGGACGTGGTTGACACAGATCTGGGTGTGACGTTGGATACACGGACATGGGTGGGTGTAGTTGCACTGTTTTGGAAATCTTTGTCTTCTTTCTCAGGGAGAATAGAGATAAGCTGCATTTTTGTACTTTCTTAATCTCTGTGTTTGGTGCTAGGTGCTGTATAGCTGTGACCAATGGTTTTAGGAGGTGATTCCCTGCTGACCAATGGTTGCTAGGTTATTAATGGATATATAAAGAAGTTTCTGTAAATGAAGTCTCTCTTTTTACCATCTTGGGTCCTTCTGCCTGCTTCCTCTGCCAGCTTCTGCGAATCCCAGAAAATCTAAACCAACAGGTGGGGACATTGGGGACACAGCCATGGGTGGGACATTGGGGACATGGACATGGGTGGGACATAGGGGACATGGACATGGGTGGGACATGAGAGGACAGAGCCTTGGTGGGACACTGACATGGAGAGTGACATGGGGACTCACGGACAGGGACAAGGATGTAGCCATTCCTGGGGACATTGGGGCCCACAGCCATGGATGGGAACAGGATGGGGACATGGTGGGACATGTCCAGTGACATGAGGGGACCACGCCATGGATGGGACATGGAGGACACGGACATGGGTGGGACATGGTGTCTTGGTTTGATGGACAGGTGTCTGCTAAGGAAGGTGGGAACCTTCCTTAGAACAGAGAATGTGAACCCCCTTGCCTCCGAATGATTATAACCTTGGAATCAAGGGCTGTCAGGCAAAGCTATGGGAAAAGGACTAAGAGTTCTTTACTAGTGTCTAGAATGAGGTAACCAATCAGTAACGGAAACAGCAAACAAGGTAAAAACCAGCAAACAAAGCCAAAAGCTGGGTGTGAGATGTGGCTGGGCTGGCAGGCAGTGTCCCTTGGGTGCAGTCCCGGTCCCGGGCAGCAGGGGCGCTGTTG
Organism: Acanthiza pusilla; assembly: GCA_036630365.1. Lineage (NCBI taxonomy): Eukaryota > Metazoa > Chordata > Aves > Passeriformes > Acanthizidae > Acanthiza > Acanthiza pusilla. The sequence goes on from JAXCHO010000428.1 coordinate 53,746, forward strand.
GGCTGGCAGCCCAGCAGGGCAGGTGCGGTGACTGTGGCGCAGCTGCAGGTGGCGCTGTGGCGCGAGGTTGGCTGTGTGTGGCGCGCGCAATGGCGGCCGGGGCTGGCCAAGGATGGCGTGCAGATGGACGGGGCTGGGCAGGGAGCTGAGAGCAGGGAGATGGAGCGGCCGGGTCAGCCCAGCCGGGCCAGCCAGCAGAGGAGGCGGCAGGAGCTGCGCGGTTGTGGCAGGCAGGGCTGGGGCGGTGGCAGTGATTCGCCCCAAGCAGGCCCAGAGACACTTGAGAGACCAAGTCAGAGCAGTGGGGATTTGCTTTATTCGGCGCGCCGGGTGTGGGGGATCGCTCCTCCAAACACACACACCCCGGCACTGCCAACACACAATATTATGGTAACATTCATGAATATTCATTATATTCCCCTGGATAGGAGTGGTTATACAAATCGTTTCTCAGAAATCATTATTGGCATATGTGTCAGGCATGCGCTGTGTGTCCTGGTGGTCTTTGGGGGTCTTTTTGTGATGAAGATCTGTAGTCTTCATCACAGTGCACTTTTCACCTTCCACTCTGGAGCATGGGCAGTCCTTGGTGGGTGATTCAGGGTTTCTGTGCTGGCCTCAAACAGATTGTTGTCCCTCTTTCCTTGACAAGATTAAGGGAATCCAATCTCAAATAGGTTTTAGAATTTCCATATTCTGTCTCCCAATAGGTAACTTGAGTTACCTATTGACTCCCTGTTTCTCAGCAGGCAGGGCTGGGGCGGTGGCAGGCAGGGCATGGAACAGGACAGCCAGACACAGCTGTGCCCCTCCAAAACTGCACCCCAAAAATCCCCAAACTCAGGCATTCCTCTCGGAAAAAAGCTGCCGGGAGCTGCCGGGATGGAGGGAAAGGGGGGAAGGGACCCTCAAAAGTGCAGAATTGGGTTTGACCCGCCTGGAATTGGTTTGAATCTTCCTGGAATTTGTTCTGATCCACCTGGAATTGCGTTCAATCGACCTGGAATTGGGTTAAATCATCCTGGAGCTGAGTCAGACCCCCTGGAAATGGGTGAGATTCACCTGGATTTCGGTTTGCTCCACCTGGAATTGGTTTGAATGGTGTTGGTGCTGCTGCAGAGGCAGGAATTCCCCCAGGATCCTCCTGGAATCGAGTCAGATGCACCTGGAATTGGGCTGGATTCCCCTGGAAATGGATTTTTGGGGATATTCCATCTGGATGATGGTGTGGGGCACTGGGAATGTGGAATTGCGTGGGGTGAGAGCAGAAAAATCCTGGGAAAATGGGGATTTCCACCCAAAATGGTGGGGAAAGTGGGGCTGGGAATACTCACTCACCTGAAATCCTGGGAACAGGGTGGGTTGGGAACTCCCAGAGCCCCAAAATCCTGTAAAGAGTGAAATTTGAGCACCCTGAGCATTGCAAAATGCTGGGAAAATAGGAATTGGGAATGCGCAGTTCCCCAAATCCTGAGTACAAGGGTGTTTGTGAAATCTCAGAGCCACAAAATCCTCGGAACAGGGGGGTTTGGGAACACCCGACAACCCAAAATGCTGGAAAAAGAGGAAGTGGAAAGGCCGAGTACCCCAAATCCTGTGTACAGGGGGGTTTGAAGACGCCCAGATCTGCAAATATCCCGGGAACAGAGGGGGTTGGGAATACTCACACCCCCAAAATCCCGGGGGGTTTGGGAACCCCCACAGGCCCAAAACCGTGAGAAAACAGGATATTGACCAATCCCAACTCCTAAAATCAGAGAAATTAGGGGAAAACCCTGAAAAAAAAGGAAGTTGGGACAACGCCCTTCCCAGAAAAACAGCCTCAAAAGGACCCTCTGGACGCCCCTCTCCCCCATTTCCCATGGATCCAGGGCACCCCAAATCCCAACCCCGCGGCTCCAGGGCCCCCCAAAGCCCACCTTGGAGCCCCCAAAGGCCGGGCAGGCTGAGGGCCAGCAGCAGCAGCAGCAGGCAGGGGCCGCTCCGTGCTCCATGCATGGCGCCTGGGGATGCCGGGACAGTGCGAAGGGTCGGTGCTGCTGCCAGGAAAGCGGCGGCCGAGTGGGGGGACTGGGAGTGGGGGCTCAGCAGGCCAAAAGCGTGAGAGCCAATGGGAGCGGTTGTGAGTTGTGTCGTCATGAGTTGCCGGGCAGAGCGCTGAGCAAAAGAGCCGCGAAGAAACCGCAGGCAATGGGAGCGCGCGTGGGCGGTGAGTGCTCAGGTGCCAGGGAGAGCCTGTGCAAAACGGGCCCCAAAGCGGCGCGGCCAATCCGAGCGCGTTCCAAACAGCTGCGGCCAATGGCAGCGCGCCCCAAACCACCGGCACCAATGGGAGCGCGGCCCAAAACCCCGCCCGGCCAATGGGAGCCCGGCAATGGGGGGATGATCCCGCCCGGCGCTGGCCATGGCGCGTGTGGCGGCAGCTGGGGCCGTACTGGTGGCACTGGTGGTGCTGGGAGCCCCCCCGGCTGCGGGCGCGGAGCTGTCGGGTGAGCGGGGGGGGCGGGGAATGCGATGGGAAAGGGGGAAAAGAGGAAAGGAAGGGGTTGGGGACCCCAAAATGGAGGGGGAGGAGGAGGGGACCCCCTTAGGGAGAGCGGGAGGGGGCTGAGGGTTGGGGGAAGGTGAGGGATGGGTGGGAGAGGGTGGGAAAGTGTGGAAAAGGGGAGGGTGGGACCCCAAAACTGAGCTGGTGGGGGTTGGGGATGGGGGAGATTGTGGGAAAAAGGGGAGGAAAAGGCCAAAAAGAGAGAATGCAACCCCAAAACTGAACTGGGGAGCGGTGGGGGAGGGGCTTTGTGCGGATATAAAAGGGGAAATAGGGAGAAGGGTGGAAAAGAGGAAGTGGGAGCGTGGGCAGGAGGGTCGCGTGGCGGCTGTGGGGCACAGGGGGTGCGGAGTGGGGATCCGGGGCACCCAGGAGCTCTGGGATTGCTGGGGGGTGCTGGGGGGCACCCCTGACCTGTCCCTGCACACACAGGGGTCTTCCAAAAGATTGGAAGGTCTGAGTGTTACTTCATTAACGGCACGGAGAAGGTGAAGCTCATCGAGAGGCACATCTACAACCGAGTGGAGCTCTTGAGGTTCGACAGCGATGTGGGGCACTATGTGGGGTTCACCCCCCTTGGGGAGAAACAGGCCCTGTACATGAACAACATACCGGGATGGCTGGAGAACAGACGGGCTCAGGTGGACATTTACTGCCGGCACAACTACGAGATCGGCACCCCGTTCAGCGTGGAGCGCAGAGGTGAGCGTGGGGCAGAGCGTGTCCCCTCGGGCCCTGCCCTGGCAATGACCCTGGAGCCCCTCAGAACCTCCCTGGGAATCACCCAGAGCTCTCAGCCCTCCTTGTGCCCTCCCAGGAACCTCTTCTCCTTCCCAGTGCCTCCTCTAGCTCTCCCAGTCCATCCCAGTCTCTCCCAGTCCATCCCAGTCTCTCCCAGTGCCCCCCCGCCACCCCCAGCGTGTCTGTTTCAGCGTGAAAATGACGCTTTTCAGCCAATCAGAGCGCGTGTCTCTAATGACTCATCAGTTGCCAGGCAGAGCCGCAGCGCCGAGTTCCCCGCGCTGGACTCGGCCTCGCAGTGCCGCGCGCTTCATTCCCAGTGCCTCCCAGTGCCGTCCCATTTCTTCCCGGTCTCTCTAAGGCCATTCCCAGTGCAGTCCCAGTGTATTCCCTGTTCACTCCGAGACCTCCACCCTCTCTCTCAGTGCCCTTCCAGTGCCCCCACTCCCTTCCAGGCCATTCCCAATCCCTCCCAGTGCCACCCCAGTCATCCCAGTGCCGCCTCAGAGCCTTCCAGTATAGCCACACACTCTCCCAGTTCCTTTATATCCAACTCTAGTCCATTCACAATCGACTCCCAGACCTTCCCCCTCTCTCCGAGTGCCCTCCCAATGCCCCCCAATCCACTCCCTTCTCCCCCAGTTCCCTCCCAGTCCCTCCCAGTGCCACCCCAGCCCTCCCAGGTCTCTCCCAGCGCCCCTCCAGCTGATGCCAGTGTCTCCCCTGTGTCTCCCAGTGCCCCCCAGCGTGTCCATCTCGCTGGCGCCCTCGAGCTCCCAGCCCGGCCCCGGGCGCCTGCTGTGCTCCGTGATGGATTTCTACCCTGCTGAGGTGCAGGTGAGGTGGTTCGAGGGCGAGCAGGAGCTGTCGGAGGACGTGATGGTGACCGACGTGGTCCCCAACGGGGACTGGACCTACCAGGTGCTGGTGATGCTGGAAACGCCCCCCCGGCGCGGGCTGACCTACACGTGCCAGGTGGAGCATGTCAGCCTGGAGCAGCCCCTGAGGCGGCACTGGGGTACGGCCCGGCCTCCAGAGCGCCGTGGGGAGCGGGGAGGGGCACTGGGGGGGCCGGGAGGGGCATTGGGCTGTGCTGGTTTGAACTGGGAGGGAGTGGGAGAGAGAGTGGTTTGAAGTGGGAGAGGAGCTCGGGGGTGTGGATGTGCTGAGGAGGGGTTGGGAGGATGTGGGGGAGGGTGGGATGGGGTTGCGGGGGTGGTGGTGGGCAGTGGGAGGGAGTTTGGGGGTGGTGGGGGGAAGTGGGAGGGAGTTGGAGTGAGGCTGGAGGGGCTGGAAGGAGGTGGGGGATGGGAGAGCAGGGCTTGGGATGAGCTTGGTTGTGCTGGGAAGAGAGTGGGAGGGGTCGTGGGGAGTCGTGGTGGGGCTGGGAAGGGACTGCGAGAGGCTTTGGGGGTCCCGGGGCGGTGGGGGGACACTGGGAGGGGTTGTGGGGTCCTGAGAGGGACGGGAGAGGCTTTGGTGTGTCCTGGGGAGGCTGGGAATGGATCGGGAGGAGGTTTCAGGGGGTCCTGGGTGGGCTGGGGGCGACCGGGACGGTGCTGGGAGGGCCTTGGGGTGTCGGTGAGAGGTTTTTGGGGGTCCTGAGGCCTGCGGACCCCCCCAGAGTTTCCGCCGGACGCCGCCCGCGGCAAGCTGCTGACGGGGATCGGGGGCTTCGTGTTGGGCTTGGTCTACCTGGCGCTGGGGCTGGGCTTCTACCTGCGCAAGAAGGTGAGGGGGGGTCCCGGGGGTCGTGTCCCCCCTCCCTGTCCCGGGGGGAGCGTGTGTGCTCCCCCCGGGGCCCCCCAGCCCGGTGTCACCCCCTTTTCTCTGCCCACAGAGCTCCTGAGCCACCGCCGGCGGCCGCAGCCCCTCCCCGTGGCCTCGGGCCCGGCCGGGACCCCCCGCTCCGTCCCCGCGCTGATTTTGGGGGGGGTCGTGTGTCCCCCCCAGCCCCGCTGGCACTCTGTCCCCGCCCGGCTGCTCCCAGTGTTCCCAATAAAGCTTGGCCCTTGGCCCCGGGGCCGTTTCTTGGGGGGCGCTGGGGAGGGACTTGGGGGGACCCCACGGGCGGAGGGGCCGTGACTGGGGGGGCAGAGCCGGCCCCGGCATGGATCGGGAATGGGGACCCCCGTGTGTCCCCCCCGTGTCACCCTGATCTGGGGGGCCTTGGGAGGCACCTTAACCCCAACACGGCACCCAGCGAACCCCAAAAAGGCACCGGGACCCCCCTGAGCCGCCCCAGAGCCCCCAAGGACCCCCAAACCCTACAGGAAAATATCCCTAAAGAAAGCCTAGCGAAAATGGTCCAATCACAGAATGTTCCGAAAAAAATTGTCAGCCAATCAGAGTGCGCGGCACGGCACAGGGGGTGTGGGAACACCCAGACGCCAAAATCCTGAAAAAGAGGAATTGGGAAGGCCCCGCTTCCAAAATCTTGTGTACAGCAGGGTTTGGACAAGCCGAGCTATGAAAAGCTCCTGGGAACAGGGGGATTTGGGAACGTTCAGACCCTCAAAACCGTGGGAGAAAGGAGTTTGGCCAATCCCAACCCGTAAAATAACAGTGAATGGGAAAAATCGTGAAAAAATAGGAAGTTGAGACAATGCCCTTCATTAAAAAATTCTCTAAAAAAGGGACAGGACCCTCTGAACCCACCGATCCCCCATTTCCCATGGATCCAGGGCACCCCAAATCCCAACCCCGTGGCTCCAGGACCCCCCAAAGCCCACCTTGGAGCCTGTGGTGGTTTTGCTTGGCCCAGTTTTTCCAATGAGTAGGGTGGGGTACAAAGATGGCTCCTGCATGTTCTCTGTGAAGATTCTGGAATTTCTCCACCATGTCCAGCAGAGCCAGTCTCTGATGGCTCTGAAGATGATGGACATGCTGCTGGCAGGGCCTGGGCCAATCAGAGATGTTCGTTATGCCTCTGTGAAAACGTATTTAAGAAGAAATCAACACAATGTGAGCACTCACTTCTTTTTAGCCAGAGCAGGAGGAGGAGGAGGAGGTAAAATATGTGAGGGACAACAACATGGAGGCACCAAGGTGAGTGGAGAAGGTGGGGGAGGAGGTGCTCCAGGCGCCGGAGCTGAAAACCTTCTGGGGCCGTGGTGAAGAGCATGGGGGAGCAGGTGGTCCTCCTGCAGCCCATGGGGTCCATGAGGTACAGACCATGGGGAGCAGGTGGTCCCCCTGCAGCCCATGGGGTCCATGAGGTACAGACCATGGGGAGCAGGTGGTCCCCCTGCAGCCCATGGGGTCCAGGGGGTGCACAGAACCCCCCATAGCCCCTGGGGAGATGCCCACGCCAGAGGAGCAGGTGATGCCTGGAGGAAGCTGTGATCCAGTGGAGTCCCAGAGACTGAGAGTTGCAAAGGCCTTGCAGGAGAGAGAGAGACCTTGCTCCCGGGATGGAAACAGCCTGGCCTCGGCTTGGCATTCTGCACCCTGGACAGAAAATCTCAGACTGCAGCAATCGGGCGGGTGCTGCTCGTGAGATTGGACCCACGGCAAAGAAGTTGGCAGAGGACTGTCTCTCGTGGGAGGGACCCCCATGGCTAAGTAGAGGACTCTTCTCCCTGATGAACTGACCCTGACCAAAGGAAACCCCCATGCCCTGCCCCCACCCCGGAGCTGTTGGTTAGAAGGAAGGAGGGAGGGGGTGAGCTGAGAAATGGCCTTAATAGGAGAGGGGTGAGCAGAGAAACAGCATTTGCAGCAGAAGAATTGTGGTGTTGGACTGACCAAGAAAAGCCACAAACCTTGCCCCAGCCCGGATCTGTTGGTTGGATGGAGGGAGGGGGTGAATAGAGAAACAGTGTCTGGAGTGGAAGAATTGTGATGGACTGACCTAAGAGAAAAAAACCCCACAGCCTGCCCCTGCCCGGGAGTTGTTGGTTAGTTGGAAAGGAGGGAGGGGGTGAGCTGAGAAGCAGTGCCTTAAGAGGGATGGGCGGTGAGTGAAGAAACGGTGTCTTGAGAGCTTATTTTTACCTCTGATTAATCCTCCGACTCCGTTAGGTTAATAAATCTCTATCTTTGCAACTTGAAGTTTCCTGCCTGCTTTTGCCCTGCATCTCGTGCGTCCCCTTATCAGTGATCTTATCGCAACTCATAAGTCCAGTGTTTTGTGTTAGTTTTCCCTCTCCTCTGCAGAGCTGCAGCAGGAGAGAGCAGAGAGAGCAAACGTAGGTGCCTGGCATTTAGCCAGGGTCAAACCCATGACAAAACAGAAATTAAAACATTGGTTACATACCTCTATCTTTATAACAAGGCTGCTTCTATACAAAAGGAATAAAACTGTATGCACAGTAAATCTTTGCGGAAAGCCAATGCTCCAGTCTGTATTTCTCACACCATACACACAGTAAATCTTTGCGGAAAGCCAACACTCCAGTCTGTATTTCTCACACCATACACACAGTAAATCTTTGCGGAAAGCCAACACTCCAGTCTGTGTTTCTCACACCATACACACAGTAAATCTTTGCGGAAAGCCAACACTCCAGTCTGTATTTCTCACAGTGTTTGCAGAGCGATCCCGCCTTGGGCCCGGGCCCGTTGCAGCGCCGTTCCTCACGGGCGCCTTTGGCCCCGCCCATCGCGAGGGGCACTGAGCGCGCGGGGCTTGGGCTGTGCCGTGTGCAGAGCCCGCGCCTCGCTGCCATTGGCTGATTGTGCCGTCACTCTTGAATCCCGCGCGATGATTGGTCAGAGCGGGGACAAGCCCCGTCCCGGCCCCGCCTGCGGTGTGTGTGAGGGGAAGCCTCGGCGCCATTGTTGGAGTGTGTGTGCGGGCCCGGGAGCGGCGGCGGCGGCGGAGCTCGGAGCGGCCCCGGAGCAGGTGGGAGGCGCGCTGGGTTGTGCCGGGGCTCGGGGCTCGCTGCGGGCGGCATGGGGGGGCTGTGGTGGCTCCGTTGTCCCGCGTTGCCCCGGGCTGAGGCCGCAGCGGGAGCGGCTGCCCGCGGTGTGGTTGGCGCTGCTGCCTGGGCAGGAGGCGGTGCCGGCGCAGCGCTGGCTCGTGCCGGTGTGTGTGGGGAAAATGAACGCGGCCAGAGGTTTGTGTGCCCATAGGAGACAGAGGAATCGTGTAAAAGTGATTTATTTATGAGCAAAGGGAGAGGCGGTTGGGCATTTGCCATGGGATCTAATAAAACGCAGCCTCCTTTTTATCCTCATCTCCCTGTCTCACATGCGGCCACCCACCACAAATTGCTTCTTTTTTAGGAAAACGATATTGTATTAATTGTTCCTAGGAGGGGAAGGAGGTGTGATTATGCACGAGAAGGGAGAGGAGGGAGGAGGAAGAGTAGCGAGAGGAAGAGGAGTGTGAGGAAGGGCAGGGATAGAGCAGGAGGAGGAGGAGGAGGAAGAGGAGGCACGGCAAGGTCGCAGCACTCCAACACTGTGTCTGCAGCCCCCACATGCAGCAGGTGCCCAGGGAGAGAGGGATCCACGATTGTCACGGGGCCTAAATCTTGGTGTTTGTGAGATGTTTTTGGCTAAATGTCGGTGCTTTGGGATTTTTTTACAAGTCAACTTTTTTGTTTTGGAGGGAGGCTTGGCTGAATCTTCATGTTTTGGGAGTTGAGGGGCTGTGTCTTTATGTTTGGGGGATTTTTGTGCTGAATCTTGGTGTTTTGGAGGTTTTTATGGACACTACATCCATGGAGAGTTGCAGAGATGGAGCTGGGCATGAGGAACCCCCAGTCCAAGGTGCTCAGGTGTTTTTTTTCCCCCCAAAGCAGAATCTGTCAGTGCCAAGGCGTGGGCGGATGGAGGAAGAGGAGGAGGAAAAGGCGCGGAGATGCAGCACGAGGAGGGGCTGCAAACGCAGGGCAGGGAGCTGCGAGGAGGAAAGAGCCTCCGTGTGCCGGGAAGGCGGCCGGAGATGCAGCCGGAGCTCGGAGCAGGGGGAGAAGCCTGAGGCCGCGGAGAAGCCCCACAAGTGTGTGGAGTGTGGGAAGGCCTTCAGGTGGAGATCTTACCTGATCCGACACCAAATGATCCACAGTAGGGAGAAGCCTCAGGCTGGGGAGAAGCCCCACAAGTGTGGGGAGTGTGGGAAGGCCTTCAGGTGGAGATCTGTGCTTATCCGACACCAAATGATCCACAGTGGGGAGAAGCCTCAGGCCGGGGAGAAGCCCTTCGAGTGTGGGGAGTGTGGGAAGACATTCAGATGGAAATCCACCCTGATGGTGCACCAGGTGGTCCACACGGGGGAAAAGCCCTTCGAGTGTACAGAGTGTGGGAAGCGCTTCAGCCACAGAACGGGTCTGTTACGGCACCAAATGATCCACACCGGGGAGAGGCCCTTCGAGTGTCCCAAGTGTGGGAAGAGCTTCAGGTTGAAATCTGAGCTCAGCAAGCACCAAATTATCCACACTGAGGAGAGGCCCTACGAGTGTCCCGAGTGTGGGAAGAGGTTTCGGAGCAGCAACCAGGTCGTCGTCCACGCGCGGATTCACAGCGAGGAGAGGCCCTTCCGCTGCCCTGACTGCGGGGAGGGCTTCAAGCACATCTCCAGCCTCAGCACACACCGAATCATCCACACCGGGGAGAGCCCCTGCAAATGTGGGGAGTGCGGGAAGAGCTTCAGGTCGAAATCTGAGCTCACCAAGCACCAGATGATCCACACCGGGGAGAGGCCCTATGAGTGTCCCGAGTGTGGGAAGAGCTTTAAGTCAAAATCTGCTCTCAACACGCACCAAATGATCCACACAGGGGAGAGGCCCTACGAGTGTCTCGAGTGTGGGAAGAGGTTTCGGAGCAGATCCCATGTCCTTGTCCATGAGCGGATTCACACCGAGGAGAGGCCCTTCCGCTGCCGCGACTGTGGGGAGAGCTTCAAGTGGAACAGCCAACTTTTCCGGCACCGGCTCATCCACACCGGGGAGAGGCCCCACGAATGTGGGGAGTGTGGGAAGAGCTTCAGGTCGAAATCTGAGCTCAACATGCACCAAATGATCCACACTGGGGTGAGGCCCTACGAGTGTCCCGAGTGTGGGAAGAGCTTCAGGTTGAAATCTGAGCTCATCAGGCACGAAATGATCCACACTGGGGAGAGGCCCTACGAGTGTCTCGAGTGTGGGAAGAGGTTTCGGAGCAGCTCCCATGTCCTTCTCCATGAGCGGATCCACAGTGAGGAGAGGCCCTTCCGCTGCCCCGACTGCGGGAAAGGCTTCAGGCGGAACGACCAACTCGTCACGCACCGAATGATCCACACCGGGGAGAGGCCATTCCGCTGCCACGACTGCGGGAAGGGCTTCAGGCAGAGGTCTCACATCACCCAGCACCAAAGGATCCACAACAGGTAGAGTTGCTAGAAATGAGGGGAGTGTGGGAAGAGCTTCAGGTTGAAGCCTGAGCTCATCAGCACCAGCTCATCCACACCGGGGAGAGTCCCTACAGAAGTGGGGAGTGCGGCATGAGCTTCACATTGAAGCCTGAGCTCATCAGGCACCAAATGATCCACACCAGGCAGAGACCCTACAGCTGTCGCAAGAAGAGCTGCGAAGAGCTTCCTGTCTGCTCCAGCTCCATCCCCCATGGGAGGATCCACATTGGATGGTCCCCAGTGACCCCCGTGGGGCCGAGCCCTGGTGACTCTGTTCTGGGTGATCCCCGTTTGGTGGGATCCAAGTGTTTTTAAGGGTCTTCTTTTAACTCTGCTTTAAGTTTGATACCAATAAATTCAGTTCACATCTCCAATTCTGAGCCTGTTTTGCCCACAGTGGTGTTTGAGGACTCTCCCAGTCCTTAACTCACAAACCCCTGGTTCATTTTTCTCTCCCCTGTGCGGCACTGGAGGGCAGTGAGAGAGTTGAGAAAGGGTTGGTCAATAAGCAACCCAACCATTAAGAGACAGAATATGGAAATTCTAAAACCTAGGAAAACAGAATTCCCCGAATCTTGTCAAGATAAGAGGGACAAGAATCTGTTTGAGGCCAGCACAGAAACCCTGAATCACCCACCAAGGACTGCACATGCTCCAGAGAGAAAGGTGAAAAGTGCACTGTGATGAAGACTAGAGATCTTCATCATGAGAAGACCCCCAAAGACCACCAGGACACACAGTGCGTGCCTGGCACACATGCTAATGATATTAATGATTTCTGAGAGATGATTTGTATAACCACTCCTATTGTGGGGAATGTGATGAATATTCATGAATGTTACCCATAATATTGTGTGTTGGCAGTGCCAGGGTGTGTGTGTTTGGAGGAGCGATCCCCCACACCCGGCGCGCCGAATAAAGCAAATCCCCACTGCTCTGACTTGGTCTCTCAAGTGTCTCTGGGCCTGCTTGGGGCGAATCACTGCCACCGCCCCAGCCCTGCCTGCCACACCCGCGCAGCTCCTGCCGCCTCCTCTGCTGGCTGGCCCGGCTGGGCTGACCCGGCCGCTCCATCTCCCTGCTCTCAGCTCCCTGCCCAGCCCCGTCCATCTGCACGCCATCCTTGGCCAGCCCCGGCCGCCATTGCGCGCGCCACACACAGCCAACCTCGCGCCACAGCGCCACCTGCAGCTGCGCCACAGTCACCGCACCTGCCCTGCTGGGCTGCCAGCCCAACAGCGCCCCTGCTGCCCGGGACCGGGACTGCACCCAAGGGACACTGCCTGCCAGCCCAGCCACATCTCACACCCAGCTTTTGGCTTTGTTTGCTGTTTTTTACCTTGTTTGCTGTTTCCGTTACTGATTGGTTACCTCATTCTAGACACTAGTAAAGAACTCTTAGTCCTTTTCCCATAGCTTTGCCTGACAGCCCTTGATTCCAAGGTTATCATAATTCGGAGGCAAGGGGGTTCACATTCTCTGTTCTAAGGAAGGTTCCCACCTTCCTTAGCAGACACCTGTCCATCAAACCAAGACACCATGTCCCACCCATGTCCGTGTCCCCCATGTCCCCTCATGTCACTGGACATGTCCCACCATGTCCCCACCCTGTTCCCATCCATGGCATTGGCCTCCACGTCTCCATCCATTGCCGTGGGCCCCAATGTCCCCACAAATGGCTACATCCTTGTCCCTGTCCGTGAGTCCTCATGTCATTCTCCATGTCAGTGTCCCACTATGGCTCTGTCCTCTCATGTCCCCACCCACGTCCATGCCCCAATGTCCCACCCATGGCTATGTCCCCCATGTCCCCACCTGTTGGTTTAGATTTTCTGGGATTCGCAGAAGCTGGCAGAGGAAGCAGGCAGAAGGACCCAAGATGGCGAAAAGAGAGACTTCATTTACAGAAACTTCTTTATATATCCATTAATAACCTAGCAACCATTGGTCAGCAGAGAATCACCTCCTAAAACCATTGGTCACAGCTATACAGCACCTAGCACCAAACACAGAGATTAAGAAAGTACAAAAATGCAGCTTATCTCTATTCTCCCTGAGAAAGAAGACAAAGATTTCCAAAACAGTGCAACTACACCCACCCATGTCCGTGTATCCAACGTCACACCCAGATCTGTGTCAACCACGTCCCCACCCATGTCCGTGCACCCCCTGTCCCACCCGTGGCTGTGTCCCCCACGTCCTAACCAATGGCTATGCCCCCATGTCCCCACCTCCCCATGTGTCACTGGCCATGTCCCTCATGTCCCACCCATGTCCATGTTCCCCCATGTCCCAACCATGGCTGTGTCCCCCATGTCCCACCCATGTCTCAATTCAATCTCTTGATTTTCACCCCAAATTCAGATATTTTGAAGGCACGAATAAAAATGAAAAGAAAACCAAGACCAAAAGAAAAGGATTTACGTGTCCGTGCCGGCTGAGGATCCACGTGCTCGGCTGGGAAGGAAGAAAATTTTTGGAGATTTTCCACCCCACTGTCTCCAAAATCTCGGTCTTTGCCCCAGTCCAGAACCAGGTGGCTGTGGCAGACACCCTCGGGCCAGAGAAAATCAGAATTAGGCTGATCCAGCGTTGATCCAGGAGGCCATCCAGCGTTGACCGACGCCAACAGAAGAAATAATTGAAGGCAAAAGGTGACTTTTTTGGGGGTGGAAAGTCAATTAATCTGCTCTTCCCAGGCAATTCCCGATGCTGCTCTGTGTCCCAATGGATATTCCAGGCCTTGCCTTCACCCAGGTGACCACCAGGGGATCACTGGGGACCATCCAAGGCAGATCCTCCCACGGGGCATGGAGCTGGAGCAGACACAAAGCTCTTCCCACACTCCCCACATTTCTAGGGACTCTCCCTGGTGTGGATCATTTGGTGCCTGATGAGGGTAGAGCTCCACTTGAAGCCCTTCCCGCAGTCGCGGCAGCAGAAGGGCCTCTCCTCGGTGTGAATCCGCGCGTGGACGATGACATGGGAGCTGCTCCGAAACCTTTTCCCACACTCGGGACACTCATAGGGCCTCTCCCCCGTGTGGATCTTTTGGTGCTTGGTGAGCTCAGATTTCAACCTGAAGCTCTTCCCACACTCAGGACACTCGTAGGGCCTCTCCCCAGTGTGGATCATTCGGTGCATGTTGAGCTCAGATTTCGACCTGAAGCTCTTCCCACACTCAGGACACTCGTACGGCCTCTCCCCAGTGTGGATCATTCGGTGCCTGATAAGCTCAGATTTCGACCTGAAGCTCTTCCCACACTCGGGACACTCATAGGGCCTCTCCCCGGTGTGGATCATTTGGTGCTGGGTCAGGTGGGAGTTCTGCTTGAAGCCCTTCCCGCAGTCGGGGCAGCGGAAGGGCCTCTCCTCAGTGTGAATCCGCTCATGGAGAAGGACATCGAAGCTGCTCCGAAACCTCTTCCCACACTTGGGACACTCGAAGGGCCTCTCCCCAGTGTGGATCGTTCGGTGTTTGTTGAGCTCAGATTTCGACCTGAAGCTCTTCCCACACTCGGGACACTCGTAGGGCCTCTCCCCAGTGTGGATCATTTGGTGCCTGATGAGCTCAGATTTCGAACTGAAGCTCTTCCCACACTCAGGACACTCGTAGGGCCTCTCCCCAGTGTGGATCATTTGGTGCCTGATGAGCTCAGATTTCGAACTGAAGCTCTTCCCACACTCGCGACACTCGTAGGGCCTCTCCCCAGTGTGGATCATTTGGTGCTTGGTGAGGTTAGATTTACACCTGAAGCTCTTCCCACACTCCCCACACTCGTAGGGCCTCTCCCCAGTGTGGATCATTCGGTGCTGAAACAGACTCGTTCTGTGGCTGAAGCATTTCCCACACTGGGAACACTCGAAGGGCTTTTCCCCTGTGTGGACCACCTGGTGCTCCATCAAGGCGGATCTCGACCTGAAGGTCTTCCCACACTCCCCACACTTGTGGGGCTTCTCCCCGGCCTCAGGCTTCTCCCCCTGCTCCGAGCTCCGGCTGCATCTCCGGCCGCCTTCCCGGCACACGGAGGCTCTTTCCTCCTCGCACCTCCCTGCCCTGCGTTTGCAGCTCCTCCTCGTGCAGCATCTCCGCGCCTTTTCCTCCTCCTCCTCCTCCATCCGGCAACGCCTTGGCACTGACAGATTCTGCTTTGGGGAGAAAAAAAAAACCTGAGCACCATAGACTGGGGGTTCCTCCTGCCCAGCTCCATCTCTGCAACTCTCCATGGATGTAGTGTCCATAAAAACCTCCAAAACACCAAGATTCAGCACAAAAATCCCCCAAACATCAAGACACAGCCCCTCAACTCCCAAAACATCCAGATTCAGCCAAGCCTCCCTCCAAAAGAAAAAGGTTCACTTATAAAAAAACCTAAAGTGCCAACATCTAGCCAAAAAATCTCACAAACACCAAGATTTAGGCCCCGTGACAATCGTGGATCCCTCTCTCCCTGGGCACCTGCTGCATGTGGGGGGCTGCAGACACAGTGTTGGAGTGCTGCGACCTTGCCGTGCCTCCTCTTCCTCCTCCTCCTCCTCCTGCTCTATCCCTGCCCTTCCTCACACTCCTCTTCCTCTCGCTACTTTTCCTCCTCCCTCCCCTTCCTTCTCCTGCATAATCCCACCTCCTTCCCCTCCTAGGAACAATTAATACAATATTAAAAAACAAAAAAAAGCAGTTTGTGGTGGGTGGCCGCATGTGAGACAGGGAGATGAGGATAACAAGGAGGCCGCGTTTTATTCGATCCCATGGCAAATGCCCCACCGCCTCTCCCTTTCCTCATCAATAAAATCACTTTTACACGATTCCTCTGTCTCCTATGGGCACACAAACCTCTGGCCGCGTTCATTTTCCCCACACACACCGGCACGAGCCAGCGCTGCTCCGGCACCGCCTCCTGCCCAGGCAGCAGCGCCAACCACACCGCGGGCAGCCGCTCCCGCTGCGGCCTCAGCCCGGGGCAACGCGGGACAACGGAGCCACCACAGCCCCACCCCATGCCGCCCGCAGCGAGCCCCGAGCCCCGGCACAACCCAGCGCGGCTCCCACCTGCTCCGGGGCCGCTCCGAGCTCCGCCGCCGCCGCCGCTCCCGGGCCCGCACACACACTCCAACAATGGCGCCGACGCTTCCCCTCACACACACCGCAGGCGGGGCCGGGCCGGGCCGTGTCCCCTATCTGACCAATCATCGCGCGGGAATGAAGAGTGACGGCACAATCAGCCAATGGCAGCGAGGCGCGGGCTCTGCACACGGCACAGCCCAAGCCCCGCGCGCTCAGTGCCCCTCGCGATGGGCGGGGCCAAAGGCGCCCGTGAGGAACGGCGCTGCAACGGGCCCGGGCCCAAGGCGGGATCGCTCTGCAAACACTGTGAGAAATACAGACTGGAGTGTTGGCTTTCCGCAAAGATTTACTGTGTGTATGGTGTGAGAAACACAGACTGGAGTGTTGGCTTTCCGCAAAGATTTACTGTGTGTATGGTGTGAGAAACACAGACTGGAGTGTTGGCTTTCCGCAAAGATTTACTGTGTGTATGGTGTGAGAAATACAGACTGGAGTGTTGGCTTTCCGCAAAGATTTACTGTGTGTATGGTGTGAGAAATACAGACTGGAGTGTTGGCTTTCCGCAAAGATTTACTGTGTGTGTGGTTTTATTCTTTTTGTATAGAAGCAGCCTTGTTATAAAGATAGAGGTATGTAACCAATGTTTTAATTTCTGTTGTTAATTAGATTTTGATGTAGCAGTGAAAAAACTGATAGAGTTGAAAAGTTTCTATTTTCACTAACCGCACTGCCTCCCTGATTGGATAACACCCAAAGAACAGCACAAAGAAGACCCCACACTGATACCTCTTGCGCCAGAACCAGACGCAAGAACCACGGAGGAATGTCCAAACTGGAGATGATAACAAAGACTGAAAAAAACCACAGCCAAGAAATACGAATGCTCTGAAAAGACAGGAACAAGGAGGAGCCATGCAAAACAGCCCTTGGAACATGCAAAATAGTTTGGAGAAAAGTTTGAATATGCATGAATGCTTAGGAATGGGCACGAAGCTGATGCAATACAAAGGGAATTTAAGACAACTCCTTCCATGGCAGGTGTGCTTTTGGCTTAGGGCCAAGCGCCCAGCGCTGTTCCTTTGCTTTATTGTTTCTGTCCCCTATTGTCCTTTATTAAACTCTTCAATTTCAACAGGAAAGTGAACTTCGTTTTTCACAATAACAACAAAGTTCTCCGCACCTCCCGGCCCCGACTCGGGGTGCAGCCCCCCGGGCAGCCGCGATGGACCGGGGCAGGGGGAGCAGGGCAAGGGACGCGGCTGCTGCCGCTGCCAAGGGGACACGAGGGACAGTGCGGGCGCTGCCCAAGCATTTCAGGCAAAAGAGAAAACAATAACGAAGAGAAAATCAACAGCAGCAGTGAGGCTCTGACTGGCTGAAGGTTGCTCAGCGCCTTCTCTGATTGCTCATTTTCGCGAGGCTTTCTTTAGGGGTATTTTCCTGTGGGGTTTGGGGGTCCTTGGGGGCTCTGGGGCGGCTCAGGGGGGTCCCGGTGCCTTTTTGGGGTTCGCTGGGTGCCGTGTTGGGGTTCAGGTGCCTTCCAAGGCCCCCCAGATCACGGTGACACGGGGGGGAGACACGGGGGTCCCCATTCCCGATCCATGCCGGGGCCGGCTCTGCCCCCCCCAGTTACGGCCCCTCCGCCCGTGGGGTCCCCCCAAGTCCCTCCCCAGCGCCCCCCAAGAAACGGCCCCGGGGCCAAGTGCCAAGCTTTATTGGGAACACTGGGAGCAGCCGGGCGGGGGCAGAGTGCCAGCGGGGCTGGGGGGGACACACGACCCCCCCAAAATCAGCGCGGGGACGGAGCGGGGGGTCCCGGCCGGGCCCGAGGCCACGGGGAGGGGCTGCGGCCGCCGGCGGTGGCTCAGGAGCTCTGTGGGCAGAGAAAAGGGGGTGACACCGGGCTGGGGGGCTCGGGGGGAGCACACACACTCCCCCCGGGACAGGGAGGGGGCACACGACCCCCGGGACCCCCCCTCACCTTCTTGCGCAGGTAGAAGCCCAGCCCCAGCGCCAGGTAGACCAAGCCCAACACCAAGCCCCCGATCCCCGTCAGCAGCTTGCCGCGGGCGGCGTCCGGCGGAAACTCTGGGGGGGTCCGCAGGCCTCAGGACCCCCAAAAACCTCTCACCGACACCCCAAGCCCCTCCCAGCACCGTCCCGCTCGCCCCCAGCCCACCCAGGACCCCCTGAAACCTCCTCCCGATCTATTCCCAGCCTCCCCAGGACACACCAAAGCCTCTCCCGTCCCTCTCAGGACCCCACAACCCCTCCCAGTGTCCCCCCACCGCCCCGGGACCCCCAAAGCCTCTCGCAGTCCCTTCCCAGCCCCACCACGACTCCCCACGACCCCTCCCACTCTCTTCCCAGCACAACCAAGCTCATCCCAAGCCCTGCTCTCCCATCCCCCACCTCCTTCCAGCCCCTCCAGCCTCACTCCAACTCCCTCCCACTTCCCCCCACCACCCCCAAACTCCCTCCCACTGCCCACCACCACCCCCGCAACCCCATCCCACCCTCCCCCACATCCTCCCAACCCCTCCTCAGCCCATCCACACCCCCGAGCTCCTCTCCCAGTTCAAACCAGCACAGCCCAATGCCCCTCCCGGCCCCCCCAGTGCCCCTCCCCGCTCCCCCCGGCGCTCTGGGGGCCGGGCCGTACCCCAGTGCCGCCTCAGGGGCTGCTCCAGGCTGACGTGCTCCACCTGGCACGTGTAGGTCAGCCCGCGCCGGGGGGGCATTTCCAGCATCACCAGCACCTGGTAGGTCCAGTCCCCGTTGGCGACCACGTCGGTCACCATCACGTCCTCCGACAGCTCCTGCTGGCCCTCGAACCACCTCACCTGCACCTCAGCAGGGTAGAAATCCATCACGGAGCACAGCAGGCGGCCGGGGCCGGGCTGGGAGCTCGAGGACGCCAGCGAGATGGACACGCTGGGGGGCACTGGGAGACACAGGGGAGACACTGGCATCAGCTGGGGGGCACTGGGAGAAACCTGGGAGGGCTGGGGTGGCATTGGGAGGGACTGGGAATAGACCGGGAGGGACTGGGAATGGACTGGGAGGGACTGGAGGGCATTGGGAGAGAGGGGAGTGGTTTGGGGGGCACTGGGAGGACACTGGCAGAGAGAGTGGAGGTCTGGGAGTGGATTGGGAATGGACTTAGAGGGACAGGGAGGAACTGGGGCAGCACTGGGTGAGACTGGGACAGCACTGGGATGGACTAAGGTGGTATTGGAATGGAGTAGGACGGCACTTGTAGGGACAGGGGTGGCACTGGGAGGGACTGGGAATTGACTGGGAGGGAGGCAGGTGGATTGGGGGGCATTGGGACGGCAGTGGGAGAGAGGGTGGAGGTCTGGGAGTGGACTGGGAATGGACTTAGAGGGACGTGGAGGAACTAGGGCAGCACTGGGTGACACTGGGATGGCCTTGGGAGGGACTGGGAATGGACTGGGGGGGCACTGGGAGAGAGGGGAATGGATTGGGGGGCACTGGGAGAGATAGGGGAGACACTGGCATGAGCTGGGGGGCACTGGGGATGACTGGGAATGGATTGGGGGGCACTGGGGGGGAACTGGGAGAGAGCGTGGAGGTCTGGGAGTGCAGTGAACATGGACTGGGAATGGACTGCGGTTGGCCTTAGAGAGACTGGATGTTACTGGGACTGAACTGGGACGGACTGGGGCGGCACTGGGAGGCACTGGGAATGAAGTGCGCGGTACTGCGAGGCCGAGTCCAGCGCGGGGAACTCGGCGCTGCGGGTCTGCCTGGCAACTGATGAGTCATCACAGACGCGCGCTCTGATTGGCTGAAAAGCGTCATTTTCACGCGTCGCTGAAACAGACGCGCTGGGGGTGGCGGGGGGGGGCACTGGGAGAGACTGGGATGGACTGGGAGAGACTGGGATGGACTGGGAGAGCTACAGGAGGCACTGGGATGGACGAGAGGCCCCGGGAAGGGCACAAGGAGGGCTGAGGGCTCTGGGCTGATTCCCAGGGAGGTTCTGAGGGGCTCCAGGGTCATTGCCAGGGCAGGGCCCGAGGGGACACGCTCTGCCCCACGCTCACCTCTGCGCTCCACGCTGAACGGGGTATGAGCCTTGTAGTTGTGCCGGCAGTAATTGTCCACCTGACCCTGTTTGTACTCCAGTAGTTCCGGTTGGCTGTTCCAGTACCGGGCAGTCTTCTCCCCATCCAGGGCGAACCCCACAAAGTGCCCCACATCACTGTCGAACCTCGCGTACTCCACTCGGTTGTAGATGTGCCTCTCCACAAACCTCACCTTCTCCGTGCCGTTAATGAAGTGACACTCAGATTTCATCATCTCCTGGAAGACCCCTGTGTGTGCAAGGACAGGTCAGGGGTGCCCCCCAGCAATCCCAGAGCTCCTGGGCCCCCCCGGATCCCCACTCCGCACCCCCTGTGCCCCACGGCCGCCACGGGACCCTCCTGCCCGCGCTCCCACTTCCTCTTTTCCACCCTTCTCCCTATTTCCCCTTTCACATCCTCATCCCCACCATTTCCAGCCAACACCCAGTTCAGTTTTGGGGTTCCATTCTCTCTTTTGGGCTTTTTTCCAAACTCTTTTCCCACATTCCACCCATCCCCAACCCCCTCCCGCTCAGTTTTGGGGTCCCACCCTCCCCTTCTCCCCACTTTACCACCCTCTCCAACTCTTCCTCAACTTCCCCCAACCCTCAGCCCCCTCCTGCTGTCCCTTTGGGGGTCCTCTCCTCCTCCCCCTCCACTTTGGGGTCCCCAAACCCTTCCTTTCCTCTTTTCCCCCTTTCCCATCGCATTCCCCGCCACCCCCCGCTCACCCGACAGCTCCGCGCCCGCAGCCGGGGGGGCTCCCAGCACCACCAGTGCCACCAGTACGGCCCCAGCTGCCGCCACACGCGCCATGGCCAGCGCCGGCAGCTGCCGCCAGCCCCAAAGCAGCCGCTGCACTGCCAGCTCCAGCCCGGAGCACTGCGGGATCATCCCCCCATTGCCGGGCTCCCATTGGCCGCGCGGGGTTTTGGGCCGCGCTCCCATTGGTGGCGGTGGTTTGGGGCGCGCTGCCATTGGCCGCAGCTGTTTGGAACGCGCTCGGATTGGCCGCGCCGCTTTGGGGCCCGTTTTGCACAGGCTCTCCCTGGCACCTGAGCACTCACCGCCCACGCGCGCTCCCATTGCCTGCGATTTCTTCGCGGCTCTTTTGCTCAGCGCTCTGCCCGGCAACTCATGACGACACAACTCACAACCGCTCCCATTGGCTCTCACGCTTTTGGGGTGCTGAGCCCCCACTCCCAGTCCCCCCACTCGGCCGCCGCTTTCCTGGCAGCAGCACCGACCCTTCGCACTGTCCCGGCATCCCCAGGCGCCATGCATGGAGCACCGAGCGGCCCCTGCCTGCTGCTGCTGCTGCTGGCCCTCAGCCTGCCCGGCCTTTGGGGGCTCCAAGGTGGGCTTTGGGGGCTCCTGGAGCCGCGGGGTTGGGATTTGGGGTGCTCTGGGTCCATGGGAAAAGAGGGCTCAGTGAGGTTCACAGGGTCCCGTCCCCTTTTTAGGGGATCTTCTTTGGAAGGGCGTTGTCCCAACTTCCTCGTTTTTCCCCAATTTCTCTGATTTTCGGGGTTGGGATTGGCCAAACTCCTTTTTTCCCACGGTTTTGGCGCTCTAGGGGTGCCCAAACCCCCCTGTTCCCGGGATTTTGGGGGTCTGAGCATTCCCAAACCCCCCTGTTCCCGGGATTTTCCCAGTTCTGGGCGTGTCCAAACCCCCCTGTACACAGGATTTGGGGAACTGGGCCTTCCCACTTCCTCTTTTTCCAGCATTTTGGGGTGCTGGGTGTTCCCCAACCCGCCTGTACTGAGGATTTTTAGGGTCTAGGATTTCCCAAACCCCCCTGTACTGAGGATTTTGGGGGTCTGAGCATTCCCAAACCCCCCTGGACACAGAATTTAGGGAACTGGACCTTCCCACTTCCACTTTTTACAGGATTTATGCAGACTGAGGTTGCCCAAATTCCTCCTTTTCCACAATTTTGGGGTTCTGGGATTGCCCAAACCCCCCTGTACTGAAGATCTGGGGAACTGAGCATTCCCAATTCCTAGTTTCCCAGCATTTTGCAAGGCTCAGGGTGCTCAAATTCCTTCTTTTCCAGGATTTTCGGGCTCTGGGAGTTCCTAACCCACCCTCTTCCCAGATTTCAGGTGAGTGAGCATTCCCAACGCCCCCCTTTCCCCACCATTTTGGGTGGAAATCCCCATTTTCCCGGGATTCTGACGCTCTCACCACCCACAGCTACCCATTCGCAGTGCCCCACGGCATCATCCAGATGGAACATCACCAAAAATCCATTTCCAGGGGAATTCAGCCCAACTCCAGGTGCATCTGACTCGATTCCAGGAGGATCCTGGGGGAATTCCAGCCTCTGCAGCAGCACCAACAACATTCCAACCCAATTCCAGGAGGATCCAACCCAATTCCAGGAAGATTCAACCCAATTCCAGGTCAATCCAACCCCGTTCAAGGTGGATCAAACCAAATTCCAGGCTGGTCAAGCCCAACTCAGCACTTTTGAGAGTCCCTTCCCCCCTTTCTCTCCATCCCTGCAGCTCCCGGCATCTTTTTTCCGGGAGGACAGCCAGCGTTTGGGGATTTTTGGGGTGCAGTTTTGGAGGGGGACAGCTGTGCCTGGCTGTCCCCTCCCTGCTGTGGCCTCTCAGCTGCCCCCGAGCCCCTGGCGGTGCTGGCATTGCCTTCCTGGGGACAAGGACGGCCATTCCCTGCCAGGAGCCCAATGGGGTCCAGCTCAGGGGGTCCTCCATCAGCTGCCCCACAACCTCCGCCAGGGGCTCCCAGCGCGGCCGGAGCCGCTCGGCCTGGGGTCCCCAAAGCCCTCAGTGACCCCCAAGTCCCTGCCAGGGACCCTCAGCTCCCTCAAAGCCAGCGTCCCCCACATCCCCTGCAAGTTCCCCCTATGGCACCAGCCATGGCTGTGTCCCCACGTGTCACCGGCCATGTGCCACCGTGTCCGCACCCACGGCTGTGTCCCCACCCTGTTCCCATCCATGGCGTTGTCCCCCACGTCTCCATCCATGGCCGTGGGCCCAATGTCCCCAGGAATGGCCACGTCCCTGTCCATGTGTCCCCATGTCACTCTCCGTGTCAGTGTCCCACCATGGCTCTGTCCCCCATGTCCCACCCATGTCCATGTCCCCCATTGTTGAAGGTTGCAGCAGGGATGGAATTTTTTTCCATTCTGTTGCTGGGCAGCTAACGAGCGCTACTTAAGAGCCATCTCCGCTCACAAAGGAGACAAAGATTTTAGCCAGGTGGGGCCGCGGGAACAAGAGATTGGGGACATTGATAGCAGGGACACTCGGGAACAAGAGATTGGGGACATTGATAGCAGGGACACTCGGGAACAAGAGATTGGGGACATTGATAGCAGGGACACTGGGGAACAAGAGATTGGGGACATTGATAGCAGGGACACTGGGGAACAAGAGATTGGGGACATTGATAGCAGGGACACTCGGGAACAAGAGATTGGGGACATTGATAGCAGGGACACTCACTAGCTGGGTTCGGAGGAGAGAGGAGTGGAAAAAAGCAGCTCTCTGCTTTTTGGCTGTGACTGTGGAAAAAAGCCTGGCTCGGCACTGGTTTTTCTCTACCTGGTGGGTGAGTTCTCGCTCGGGGAAAAGGGGCACGGCATTCCGGCCCCTTCTACCCTCCGGGAGGGTGGCATTCTCCCAGCTGGGCTGCAGCAGAACGGGACCTGCCTGCCACCGCCCCAGCCCTGCCTGCTGAGAAACAGGGAGTCAATAGGGAACTCAAGTTACCTATTGGGAGACAGAATATGGAAATTCTAAAACCTAGGAAAACAGAATTCCCTGTATCTTGTTGAGGTAAGAGGAACAAGAATCTGTTTGAGGCCAGCACAGAAACCCTGAATCATCCCACCAAGGACTGCCCATGCTCCAGAGCGGAAGGTGAAAAGTGCACTGTGATGAAGACTAGAGATCTTCATCACGAGCAGACCCCCAAAGACCACTAGGGCACACAGTGCATGCCTGGCACATATGCTAATAATGATTTCTGGGAAATTATTTGTATAACCACTCCTATTGCAGGGAATGTGATGAATATTCATGAATGTTGCCCATAATATTGTGTGTTGGCAGTGCCGAGGTGTGTGTGTTTGGAGGAGCGATCCCCCACACCCGGCGCGCCGAATAAAGCAAATCCCCACTGCTCTGACTTGGTCTCTCAAGTGTCTCTGGGCCTGCTTGGGGCGAATCACTGCCACCGCCCCAGCCCTGCCTGCCACAACCGCGCAGCTCCTGCCGCCTCCTCTGCTGGCTGGCCCGGCTGGGCTGACCCGGCCGCTCCATCTCCCTGCTCTCAGCTCCCTGCCCAGCCCCGTCCATCTGCACGCCATCCTTGGCCAGCCCCGGCCGCCATTGCGCGCGCCACACACAGCCAACCTCGCGCCACAGCGCCACCTGCAGCTGCGCCACAGTCACCGCACCTGCCCTGCTGGGCTGCCAGCCCAACAGCGCCCCTGCTGCCCGGGACCGGGACTGCACCCAAGGGACACTGCCTGCCAGCCCAGCCACATCTCACACCCAGCTTTTGGCTTTGTTTGCTGTTTTTTACCTTCTTTGCTGTTTCCGTTACTGATTGGTTACCTCATTCTAGACACTAGTAAAGAACTCTTACTCCTTTTCCCATAGCTTTGCCTGACAGCCCTTGATTCCAAGGTTATAATAATTCGGAGGCAAGGGGGTTCACATTCTCTGTTCTAAGGAAGGTTCCCACCTTCCTTAGCAGACACCTGTCCATCAAACCAAGACACCATGTCCCACCCATGTCCGTGTCCTCCATGTCCCATCCATGGCGGGGTCCCCATGTCCCCTCATGTCACAGGACATGTCCCACCATGTCCCCATCCTGTTCCCATCCATGGCATTGGCCTCCACGTCTCCATCCATGGCCGTGGGCCCCAATGTCCCCAAGTCTCCACCCACGTCCCTGTCCCCATGTCACTCTTTGTGTCAGTGTCCCACTAAGGCTCTCTCCTCTCAAGTGCCCACCCATGTCCCATGTCCCCAATGTCCCACCCATGTCCACGTCCCACATGACCTCACCCATGTCCGTGTACCCCACGTCCCCACCCATGTCCGTGTACCCCCTGTCCCACCCATGGCTGCCCCCCCCATGTACCAACCAATGGCTGTGCCCCCATGACACCACATCCCCATGTGTCACCGGCCATGTCCCTCATGTCCCACCCATGTCCATCTCCTCCATGTCCCCAACCATCTCCTCCATGTCCTCACCCACGGCTGTGTCCCCACCCTGTTCCCATCCCAGCCATTGTCCCCCACGTCTCCATCCATTGCCGTGGGCCCCAATGTCCCCACGAATGGCTACATCCTTGTCACTGACTGTGAAACCCCATGTCATTCTCCATGTCAGTGTCCCACCATGGCTCTGTCCTCTCATGTCCCCACCCTCGTCCATGCCCCAATGTCCCACCCATGTCCATGTCCCCAGTGTCCCACCCATGGCTGTGTCCCCCATGTCCCCACCTGTTGGTTTAGATTTTCTGGGATTCGCAGAAGCTGGCAGAGGAAGCAGGCAGAAGGACCCAAGATGGCGAAAAGAGAGACTTCATTTAAAGAAACTTCTTTATATATCCATTAATAACCTAGCAACCATTGGTCAGCAGGGAATCACCTCCTAAAACCATTGGTCACAGCTATACAGCACCTAGCACCAAACACAGAGATTAACAAAGTACAAAAATGCAGCTTATCTCTATTCTCCCTGAGAAAGAAGACAAAGATTTCCAAAACAGTGCAACTACACCCACCCATGTCCGTGTATCCAACGTCACACCCAGATCTGTGTCAACCACGTCCCCACCCATGTCCGTGCACCCCCTGTCCCACCCATGGCTGTGTCCCCCACGTCCTAACCAATGGCTGTGCCCCCATGTCCCCACCTCCCCATGTGTCACTGGCCATGTCCCTCATGTCCCACCCATGTCCATGTCCCCCCATGTCCCAACCATGGCTGAGTGCCCCATGTCCCACCCATGTCTCAGTTCAATCTCTTCATTTTCACCCCAAATTCAGATATTTTGAAGGCACGAATAAAAATGAAAAGAAAACCAAGGCCAAAAGAAAAAGATTTACGTGTCCGTGCCGGATGAGGATCCACGTGCTCGGCTGGGAAGGAAGAAAATTTTTGGAGATTTTCCACCCCACTGTCTCCAAAATCTTGGTCTTTGCCCCAGTCCAGAACCGGGTGGCTGCGGCAGATGCCCTTGAGCCAGAGAAAATCAGAATTAGGCTGGAAAAGACCTCCAAGGCCATCCGGCGTTAATCGACACCAACAGAAGAAATAACTGAAGGCAAAAGGTGACATTTTTTGGGGTGGAAAGTCAATTAATCTGCTCTTCCCGGGCAATTCTGTGTCCCAACGGATATTCCAGGCCTTGCCTTCATCCAAGTGACCACCAGGGGGTCACTGGGGACCATCCAAGGCAGATCCTCCCACGGGGCATGGAGCTGGAGCAGACACGAAGCTCTTCCCACACTCCCCACACTCACGGGGCCTCTCCCCGGTGTGGATGCGCCGGTGCACGACGAGGTTGGAGTGCAGCTTGAAGCTGTCCCCGCAGTCAGGGCAGCGGAAGGGTCTCTCCTCGGTGTGAATCCACTCATGGAGAAGAACATCAAAGCTGCTCCAAAACCTCTTCACACACTCGGGGCAGGTGTAGGGTCTCTCCCTGGCATGGAGTATTTGGTGCCTAACAAGCTCAGGCTTCGACCTGAAGCTCTTCCCACACTCCCCACATTTCTAGGGACTCTCCCTGGTGTGGATCATTTGGTGCTTGGTGAGGACATATTTAAACCTGAAGCTCTTCCCGCACTCGCGACACTCATAGGGTCTCCCCAGTATGGATCGTTTGGTGCTTGGTGACCTCAGATTTCGTACTGAAGCCCATCCCACACTCGGGACACTCGTAGGGCCTCTTCACGGTGTGAATCATTTGGTGCCTGATGAGCTCAGATTTCGACCTGAAGCTCTTCCCACACTCGGGACACTCGTAGGGCCTCTCCCCGGTGTGGATCATTTGGTGCGTTCTGAGCCTGGAGTTGTGCTTGAAGCCCTTCCCGCAGTCAGGGCAGCAGAAGGGCCTCTCCTCGGTGTGAATCCGCGCGTGGACGATGACATGGGAGCTGCTCCGAAACCTTTTCCCACACTCGGGACACTCATAGGGCCTCTCCCCCGTGTGGATCTTTTGGTGCTTGGTGAGCTCAGATTTCAACCTGAAGCTCTTCCCACACTCAGGACACTCGTAGGGCCTCTCCCCAGTGTGGATCATTCGGTGCATGTTGAGCTCAGATTTCGACCTGAAGCTCTTCCCACACTCAGGACACTCGTACGGCCTCTCCCCAGTGTGGATCATTCGGTGCCTGATAAGCTCAGATTTCGACCTGAAGCTCTTCCCACACTCGGGACACTCATAGGGCCTCTCCCCGGTGTGGATCATTTGGTGCTGGGTCAGGTGGGAGTTCTGCTTGAAGCCCTTCCCGCAGTCAGGGCAGCGGAAGGGCCTCTCCTCAGTGTGAATCCGCTCATGGAGAAGGACATCGGAGCTGCTCCGAAACCTCTTCCCACACTTGGGACACTCGTAGGGCCTCTCCCCAGTGTGGATCGTTCGGTGTTTGTTGAGCTCAGATTTCGACCTGAAGCTCTTCCCACACTCGGGACACTCGTAGGGCCTCTCCCCAGTGTGGATCATTTGGTGCCTGATGAGCTCAGATTTCGAACTGAAGCTCTTCCCACACTCAGGACACTCGTAGGGCCTCTCCCCAGTGTGGATCATTTGGTGCCTGATGAGCTCAGATTTCGAACTGAAGCTCTTCCCACACTCGCGACACTCGTAGGGCCTCTCCCCAGTGTGGATCATTTGGTGCTTGGTGAGGTTAGATTTACACCTGAAGCTCTTCCCACACTCCCCACACTCGTAGGGCCTCTCCCCAGTGTGGATCATTCGGTGCTGAAACAGACTCGTTCTGTGGCTGAAGCATTTCCCACACTGGGAACACTCGAAGGGCTTTTCCCCTGTGTGGACCACCTGGTGCTCCATCAAGGCGGATCTCGACCTGAAGGTCTTCCCACACTCCCCACACTTGTGGGGCTTCTCCCCGGCCTCAGGCTTCTCCCCCTGCTCCGAGCTCCGGCTGCATCTCCGGCCGCCTTCCCGGCACACGGAGGCTCTTTCCTCCTCGCACCTCCCTGCCCTGCGTTTGCAGCTCCTCCTCGTGCAGCATCTCCGCGCCTTTTCCTCCTCCTCCTCCTCCATCCGGCAACGCCTTGGCACTGACAGATTCTGCTTTGGGGAGAAAAAAAAACCTGAGCACCTTGGACTGGGGGTTCCTCCTGCCCAGCTCCATCTCTGCAACTCTCCATGGATGTAGTGTCCATAAAAACCTCCAAAACACCAAGATTCAGCACAAAAATCCTCCAAACATCAAGACACAGCCCCTCAACTCCCAAAACATCCAGATTCAGCCAAGCCTCCCTCCAAAAGAAAAAGGTTCACTTATAAAAAAACCTAAAGTGCCAACATCTAGCCAAAAAATCTCACAAACACCAAGATTTAGGCCCCGTGACAATCGTGGATCCCTCTCTCCCTGGGCACCTGCTGCATGTGGGGGCTGCAGACACAGTGTTGGAGTGCTGCGACCTTGCCGTGCCTCCTCTTCCTCCTCCTCCTCCTCCTGCTCTATCCCTGCCCTTCCTCACACTCCTCTTCCTCTCGCTACTTTTCCTCCTCCCTCCCCTTCCTTCTCCTGCATAATCCCACCTCCTTCCCCTCCTAGGAACAATTAATACAATATTAAAAAACAAAAAAAAGCAGTCTGTGGTGGGTGGCCGCATGTGAGACAGGGAGATGAGGATAACAAGGAGGCTGCGTTTTATTCGATCCCATGGCAAATGCCCAACCGCCTCTCCCTTTCCTCATCAATAAAATCACTTTTACACGATTCCTCTGTCTCCTATGGGCACACAAACCTCTGCCCGCGTTCATTTTCCCCACACACACCGGCACGAGCCCGCGCTGCGCCGGCACCGCCTCCTGCCCAGGCAGCAGCGCCAACCACACCGCGGGCAGCCGCTCCCGCTGCGGCCTCAGCCCGGGGCAACGCGGGACAACGAAGCCACCACAGCCCCCTCCATGCCGCCCGCAGCGAGCCCCGAGCCCCGGCACAACCCAGCGCGGCTCCCACCTGCTCCGGGGCCGCTCCGAGCTCCGCCGCCGCCGCCGCTCCCGGGCCCGCACACACACTCCAACAATGGCGCCGAGGCTTCCCCTCACACACACCGCAGGCGGGGCCGGGACGGGGTTTGTACTCTATTTGACCAATCATCGCGCAGGAATGAAGAGTGACGGCACAATCAGCCAATGGCAGCGAGGCGCGGGCTCTGCACACGGCACAGCCCAAGCCCCGCGCGCTCAGTGCCCCTCGCGATGGGCGGGGCCAAAGGCGCCCGTGAGGAACGGCGCTGCAACGGGCCCGGGCCCAAGGCGGGATCGCTCTGCAAACACTGTGAGAAATACAGACTGGAGTGTTGGCTTTCCGCAAAGATTTACTGTGTGTATGGTGTGAGAAATACAGACTGGAGTGTTGGCTTTCCGCAAAGATTTACTGTGTGTATGGTGTGAGAAATACAGACTGGAGTGTTGGCTTTCCGCAAAGATTTACTGTGTGTATGGTTTTATTCTTTTTGTATAGAGGTAGCTTGTTATAAAGATAGAGGTATGTAACCAATGTTTTAATTTCTGTTGTTAATTAGATTTTGATGTAGCAGTGAAATAACTGATAGAGTTGAAAAGTTTATATTTTCACTAACCGCACTGCCTGCCTGATTGGATAACACCCAAAGAACAGCACAAAGAAGACCCCACACTGATCCCTGACCATCAGCCAGAACCAGACGCAAGAACCACGGAGGAATGTCCAAACTGGAGATGATAACAAAGACTGAAAAAAACCACAGCCAAGAAATACGAATGCTCTGAAAAGACAGGACCAAGGAGGAGCCATGCAAAACAGTCCTTGGAACATGGCAAATAGTTTGGAGAAAAGTTTGAATATGCATGAATGCATATGAACGCAAAACAACTCGCGGAACTCCTCCTCCTCCTCCGGGATGGGCTCGTGACAGGAAGCGCTGCGAGTCTGCCTAGCAACAGGCGAGTCATCAGCGCCGCGCGCTCTGATTGGCTGGAAATCGCTCAACGCTATTTTTGATTGGCGGATTTTTCCGACTGTTTTTCTTATGGGAGTTTTGCTGCGGATTTTTGGGGAAAGCGAAGATTTTCGCATCCCCTTCCCCCCCCCCCCCACCATTCCTATTTTTTGGAATTTCCCGATTTTTGTTTTATTTTCTCTCACTTCCTGTCCGCGATCCCAACCGCTGTTTTTATTTAAATTCTGTTTTTTTGAATTTCCCAATTTTTTAGAATTTCTCCATTTTTTGTTATTTCTCTCGCCCTTTCTCCCCGATCCCAACCTTTTTTTTTTTTTTTGGAATTTCGGGTTTTTGGAATTTCCCAATTTTTTGAATTTCCCAATTTTTTGGAATACTTCTCACCCCTTCTCCGTGATCCCAACCGCTGGTTTTTTTTTTTAATTTTGCAATTTCCCTATTTTTTAAAATTTCCCTCACTTTGTCTCTCCGATCCCAACCGCTGGGTTTTTTTTAAATTTTTGGGTTTTAGAATTTCCCAAGTTTTTTGAATTTCCCTCCCCGATCTCAACTGTTTTTTTTTTTTTAATTTTAGGGTTTTTGGAATTTCCCAATTTTCTGGAATTTCCCTTACCCAATTCCCATTGGGTGAGGAACTTCACCTTCCCAAATTCATTTTTCCCTTTATTTTTTTGGCCAAATTCCCCAAAATTCCCAAAAATTCCGATCCACGAATTCCTCTTCCTGCTCAGAATATTTGAAATTTGGGATTCTCCCAAAATTCCAAAAAATTCAGGAATTTTTCATCCCCTTGAGAAGGATTTGGGCAATCCCAAAATCCGAAAATAAAATCCCAAATATTCCCAAAAAATTCCCAAAACATCCCAACCCGGAATGAGAAAACAAAAAACCCCAAACTCAACTCGAATAATATTTTCTTTATTTACACGTTCCAAGAATTTTCCAAAGGTTTTGTGTTTTTTTTGTTTTTAAATTTTTTTGGGAGGTTTTTATTTTCCTTTTTTTTGTTGTTTTTTTGTCCTTTTTTTATTTTTTGGAAAACAAAGATGAAAACACGACTCCTAAAGGGCTACGTCGGGAACGAAAGGGTTAAAGGGAAAAATCTGGGGGAAAAAATCGGGGAAAAAATCGGGAAAAAAATTGGGAAAAACCCCCCAAAAAATCGGGAAAAACCCCACCCCAAAAAATATAGAAAAAAAATCGATTTAACGTAAAAAAAAAAAAAAAACTCCCGAGCTCTCCCTTTTTCCCGGGATTTTTTTTTTTTTTTTAAATTTCCCTCCCCCACCGTTCCCAGCAAATAAATTAATTAAATTTTAATTTTTTTTTTAATGGAAAAATGAGGGATTTTTTTCAGGGAAAAAAAAAAGGAAGGGAGAAGGGAAAGTTTCAAAAAATCCAACAGGAAAATTCTGATTTTTCCATTTTTTTTCCTTTTTTTTTTCCTCTCCCTCTCTCTCCCCAGAATTGTGGAATTTTTTCTGCCTTGTTGTTCCACTTAAAAATTTCTTATTTTTGGATTTTATTTTTTTTTTTTTTTTTTTTTTTTAGGATTTTAAAGGAATTTTTAGATTTTTTTTTAGGATTTTTTCAAAAATTTTTTTTCCACCCACATTTTTTTAATCTTAAAAACTCCAATTTTTTTTTTATTTTTTAAGTTTTTTTTTTCTTTTCTAGTTCGGAAAAAATTCCGGGAAAACAAAAAAAAGGAAAAAAAAAAAAGAACAACAAAAAAACCAAAACCACCCCAAAAATAAACCCCAAAAAAAAGAAAAATCAACAAAAAAAATTCCCTAAAACTGCTGGAAAAAAGGGAAAGAAAAATGGGAAAATCTCGGGAATTTTCCTCATTTTCTTCCTCCCAAAGTCCGTTCACGAATGAGGAAAAAAAGGGAGGGAAATTCTGAATTTTTTTTTTTTTTGGAAAAAAGTCTTTTTTTTGGAAAAATTCCCAACTCAGCTCAGATCCGTTCCCGCGGAGCTTTTCCCCAAAATTCCTCTTTTTTCTCCCAGAGATTTTTCCGATTTTTTTCCGCTTTTTCTTCGTTTTTTTCCTGGAATTTTCTCATTTTTCCGGAGGTTTTTTCCCTGGAATTTTCACGGTTTTTCCAGAGGATTTTTCGTGGAATTTTTGTATTTTTTCCAGAGGTTTTTTCCTGGAATTTTCGCATTTTTTCCCCGGATTTTTGGAAGTTTTTTTCCATGGAATTTCCGCAATTTTTCCGGGGTTTTTCCTGGTATTTTCCTGTTTTTTTCCGGGGGTTTTTAAATGGATTTTTCACATTTTTTCTCCTGGAATTTCTGCATTTTCCTGAGGATTTTTCCTGGAATTTTTCACCATTTTTTCCTGAAATTCCCACATTTTTTCTGAGGTTTTTTCCTGGAATTTTTGCATTTTTCCCAGAATTTTACACTCTCTTTTTCCAGGAATTTTTACGTTTTTCCGGGGATTTTTTCCTGGAATTTCTACTTTTTTTCTGGGAGTTTTCATGGATTTTTCCACATTTTTTCTGGGATTTTTCTCTGTTCTTCCCTGGAATTTCTGCATTTTTTCCAGCATTTTTCACAGTTTTTTTCCCTGGAATTTCTGCATTTTTTCAGCATTTTTCACTGTTTTCTCCCAGAATTTTTGCAAATTTTTCCTTGGAATTTTCACTTTTCCCTGGCTTTTTTCTCTATAATTTTTGCCATTTTTTCCAGGATTTTCCCTCTAAATTTCAACGTTTTTTCCAGGATTTTTCTCCCAAATTTCCCTATTTTTTCCAGGATTTTCCCTCCGGAATTCCGACAATTTTCCCAACCTTTCCCCCCAAAATTCCCACATTTTTCCCAGGTTTTTAAAAGTCTCTTCCCCGCAATTTCCACTTTTATTCCGTGTTTTTCCACCGCTTTTTTCCCGGAATTTTTTCTCCTTTTCTCCGCCAATTTTCCTCATTTTCCCCCAAAATGTCCGTATTTTTCCCTCCGAAATTCCCCCTTATTTCCTGGATTTTCCCCCAAAATTCCAAAGTCCTTTTCGTATTTTGCCCTCCAAAATTCCGCCGTTTTTTCCCCAATTTTCCCGAATTTTCCCCCAAAATTTCCCGCATTTTTCCCTCCAAAATCCCGTTTTTTCTGCATTTTTTCAAATTTTCCCCCAAAATTCCCAAATCCTTTCCGTATTTCTTCCCCTCCAAAATTCCACCATTTTCCCCCAAAATTTTCCACGTTTGTCCCCCCAAAAATCCTTGTTTTTTTCTCATTTTTCCCCCATTTATTTTCGTTCTTCCGCGGGATTTTTTTTCATTTTTCTGACAGAATTTTTTCTCTTTTCCGAGAAATTTTTTTTCTTTTTCGAGGAGAATTTTTTCCTTTTTCTGGGGGAATTTTTTTTTTTCCTATTTCCACCATTATTTTCCATTTTTCTGGGGGAAATTCTCTTTTCTTCGTGGGAATTTCTTCCCAGGAATTTTTTTCTGGAAAATTTTTTTTTTGCAAGAATTTTCTCATGGCACTTGTTCTTCCCCGGATTTTTCATGGAAATTTCTTTTTGCGGGAATTTTTTTGCGAGAATTTTTCCGGGGTAATTTTTTTTCTTTTTCCCGCAAATTTTTTCGCAGGAATTTCTTTTTCTGGGAGGAATTTCTTCACAGCAATTTTTCCTGGAGGGAATTTCTCGGCGGGAATTCCTTTCTTTTTCCCGGCAGATTTTCCCAGTGGAATTTTTTCTTTTCCCTCCTTTTTCCCGGGGAATTTTCTCACAGGAATTTCTTTCTCGCAGGAATTTTTCCCTGGTGGAATTTTCCAGTGAGAATTTTCCGTCAGGAATTTTTTTTCTCTCCTTTTTCCCAGGGAATTTTCTCACAGGAATTTCTTCCTGGTGGAATTTTCCATCAGGAATTTTTGGCGGGAATTTTCTCTCATTTTCCCGGGGGAATTTTTTGGCGGGAATTTTCCTGGAGGAATTTTCCCGGGGAACTCTCTCACGGGAATTTTTCCTTTCTTTCCTTTTTCCCAGGGAATTTCCTCGCAGGAATTTTTCCCAGTGGAATTTTTTCAGCAGGAGTTTTTCCTTTCTCTCCTTTTTCCTGGGGAATTTTTTCACGGGAATCTCTTTCATTTTCGCAGGAATTTTTCGGCAGGAATTTTTTCCGGAGGAATTTTCCTGGGGGATTTTTCAGCGGCAATTTTCTCTCATTTTCCCGCCGGAATTTTTTGTCGGCAATTTCTTTCCTTCTCGCAGGAATTTTTTCCTGGGGGGAATTTTTCAGCGGGAATTTTAATTTTCTCTCATTTCCCGGGGGAATTTTTTGGCGGGAATTTTCTCCCGGGAGAACTTTCCGGCAGGAATTTCTTTCTTTCTCCCAGGAACATTTTCCTGGGTCAATTTTTCAGCGGGAATTTTTCCAGTCGGGAATTTTCCATCAGGAATTTTTCTTTTCTCTCATTTTCCCAGGGGAATTTTTCGCCAGAAATTTTCTTTTTCCTGGGAATTTTTTTCCCGGGGGAACTTTCCGGCAGGAATTTCTTTCTTTTTCCCGGGGAATTTTTTCCTGGGGGAATTTTTTGGCGGGAATTTTTTGGCGGGAATTTCTTTCTTCTTCACAGAAATTTTTTCCTGGAGGGATTTTTTGGCGGGAATTTTCCCAGGGGGAATTTTTTCCATCAGGAATTTTTCTTTTCTCTCATTTTCCCGGGGGAATTTTTCGCCAGGAATTTCTTTCTTTTTCCCGGGGAATTTTTTCCTGGGGGAATTTTCCAGCGGGAAATTTATTTCTTCTTCACAGGAATTTTTCCAGGGGAGATTTTTTCCATCAGGAATTTTTCTCTCTCATTTTCCCGGAGGAGAGTTTTTTGGCGGGAACTTTTCAGCGGGAATTTTTCGGCGGGAACTTCTCGGCGGGAATTTTTCGGCGGGAATTTTTTTCGCGGGAATTTCTTTCTTCTTCACAGGAATTTTTCCTGGAGGGATTTTTTGGCGGGAATTTTCCCAGGGGGAATTTTCCATCAGGAATTTTTCCAGGGGGAATTTTTTCCATCAGGAATTTTTCTCTCTCATTTTCCCGGAGGAGAGTTTTTTGGCGGAACTTTTCGGCGGGAATTTTTCGGCGGGAACTTCTCTGCGGGAATTTTTCGGCGGGAATTTTTCCGTCGGGAATTTTTCCGTCGGGAATTTTTCCGTCGGGAATTTTTCCGTCGGGAATTTTTCTCTTCTCTCTCGCTTTCCCGGGGCTTCAGGCGGAATCGGAGTCGCTGGTGTCGGAGGAGGAGGAGGAGGAGGAGGAGGAGGAAGAGTGGAGCTGGAGCTGGAGGCGCTGAGCCGCGACGCCGCCGCCGCCTGGGCGCACTCGGCCTTCTCATTGGCTGCCGGAAAAACGGGAAAATTTGGGAAAATTAACGGGGAAAGTCGGGATCAGGATGAAAAAATCGGGATTGGAACGAAAAATTGGGAGTGGGAATAATTGCTGAGTAATTGCTGAGTAATGGTGGAATAATTCCCAGAAATTGCTGAGTAATTGCAGAATAATTCCCTAATAATTCCCAGTAATTGCTGATTAAATCTCAAATAATTCCTCAATAATTCCCTAATAATTGCTGATTAGTTCCCAAATAATTCCTGAGTAATTCCCCAATAATTCCCAAGTAAATCCTGAATAATTCCCAAATAATCCCCAAGTAATTGCTGAGTAATTCCCCAATAATTGCGGAATAATCCCCAAATAATCCCAGAAAAACTCACAAATAATTCCCAATAATTGCTGAGTAATTGCTGAATAATTGCAGAATAATTCCCAAATAATTCCTGAAGAAATCCCCAAATAATTCCCAAATAGTTGCCGAGTAATTACTGAGTAATTCATGAGTAATTCTTGAATAATGCCCAAATAATCCTGATTAAAACCCAAAAAATCCCCAAATAATTCCCAAATAATTCCTAAATGATTGCTGAGTAATTGCGGAGTAATTCCTCAATAATTCCTGAATAAATCCCCAAATAATCCCCCAAAAGTCACAAATAATTGCTGAGTAATTGCTGAGTAATTCCTGAATAATTCCCAAATAATTCCTGATTAAATCCCAAAAAATCCCCAAATAATTCCCAAATAATTCCCAAATGATTGCTGAGTAATTGCTGAGTAATTGCTGAGTAATTGTGGAATAATTCCCAAATAATTCTTGAATAAATCCCCAAATAATCCCCGAATAATTCACAAATAATTCACTAACAATTCCTCATTACTTTCTGAACAACTGCCAAATAATTCCCAAATAATTCCTCAACAATTCCTAATTCCCAATTCCCGAATAATTCCCAAATAATTCCTGATTAAATCCCAAAAAATCCCCAAATAATTGCTGAGTAATTGCTGAATAATTGCTGAGTAATTGCTGAATAATTCTGGAATAATTCCCAAATAATTCCTGAATGATTCCCCAATAATTGCTCCAAAATTCCTGAGTAAATCCCAAATAATTCCCGAATAATTCCCCAATAAATCCCAAATCATTCTTAAATAATTCAGGAATAATTGCTGAGTAATTGCAGAATAATTCCCTAATAATTCCCCAGTAATTGCTGACTAAATCCTCAATAACTCCCAAATAATTCCTGGATTAAACCCCAAATAATTCCTGAATAATTCCCCAATAAATCCCAAATAATTCCCAGTCAATTCCCCAATAAATCCCCAATAAGTCCCGATTAAATCCCTGATTAATTCCCCAATAAATGCCAATTAAATCACGATTAAATCCCAATAAAATCCCCAATAACTCCTGATTAAATCCCGATTAAATCCCAATAAAATCCCAATTAAATCCCCAATAAATCCTGAATAAATCCCAATAAAATCCCAATAAAATCCCCAATAACTCCCGATTAAATCCCGATTAAATCCCAATTAAATCCCAATTAAATCCCAATTAAATCCCGATTAAATCCCGATTAAATCCCAATAAAATCCCAATAAAATCCCAATTAAATCCCAATAAAATCCCAATTAAATCCCAATAAAATCCCAATTAAATCCCCAATAAATCCCGAATAAATTGGGGAATTTCCCACCTTTCTTGGGCGGTTTTCTTGGCGGAGTTGAGCTGCCCGCTGACGTCCTGCAGCCTCTTCTCCAACTCGCGCTTCTTCTCCAGGGCCAGCTCCTCTTTCGTCTTCCCCACAGGCTTCTTCAGGGCTGGAAATATTGGGAAAAGTCAGGAAAAATCGGGGAAAATTCCAGAAAAATTGGGAGAAAAATTGGGGGAAAATTGGGGAGAGATTGGGAAAAAATTGGGGGAAAGATTGGGGGAAAATTGGGGGAAATATTGAGGAAAAATTAGGGGAAAATTGGGGGGAAATTCCAGAAAAAATCAGGGAAAGAATGGGAGGAAATCGGAGAAAAATTGGAGAAAAATTGGGGAAAATTTGGGGGAAAGATTGAGGAAAAATTGGGGAAAATTCCAGAAAAAATCAGGGAAAGAATGGGGGGAAATTGGAGAAAAATCGGGGAAAAATTGGGGGAAAGGTTAGGGAAAAAATGATGAAAAATTGGGAAAAAAAGGAGAAAAATTGGGGGAAAAATCAGGGGGAAAATTGCTCATTTTCATCTGAAAATTCCCATTTTTCCTCTATTTTTCACGGTAAGGTTTCTGGGTTTCTTTTCCCCCCAAAATTCCCAATATCTTCCCCCCAAATCCCCCGTATTTTCCCCATAAAATTCCGATTTTTTTCCCAATAAATCCCCAATTTTTCCCAATAAATCCCCAATCTTTTCCCCCCAAAATCCCAATATTTTGTCCTTAAATCGCAACATTTCCCCATAAAATCCCCAATATTCTCCCCATAAAATCCCAACATTTTCCCCATAAATTCCCATTTATTTCCCAATAAAATCCCAATTTTTTTCCCAATAAATTCCTAGTATTTCCCCATAAAACGCCAATATTCTCCCCATAAATCCCCAATATTTTCCCTATACAATTCCAATTTTTCCCCCCCAAAAACTCCCAATTTTTCCCCAAATTTTTCCCAATAAATCCCCAACATTTTCCCCCAAAATTCCCAATTTTCCCCCCATTTTTCCCCCAAAAATCTTCATTTTTTCCTATTTCCACTGTAAGGTTTCCACAGCTTTTTCCTCAAACACGACAGCACAGATCTCTCCAACTCCCAATGAAATCCCAAAATTCCCATTTTTCCCAAATTTTTCTCCATAAAGTCCCCAACATTTTCCCAATAAATTCCTGATATTTTCCCCCAAAAAAGCCGATTTTTTTCCCCATAAAATCCCATTTTTTTCCCAATAAATTCCTAGTATTTTCCCCATGAAACGCCAATATTCTCCCCATAAATTCCCAATATTTTCCCTATACAATTCCAATTTTTCCCCCCAAAAAATCCCAATTTTCCCCAATTTTTTCCCCAAAAATTCCCAATTTTTCCCCAAATTTTTCCCCGATTTTTACCCCCAAAATCCCCAATTTTTCCCCAAATTTTCCCCCAAAATCCCCAATTTTTCCCCAAATTTTTCCCTAAAAAAATCCCACTTTTTCCCCAAAAAATCCCAAATTTTTCCCCAAAAAATCCCAATTTTTCCCCAATTTTTCCCCAAATTTTTCCCCAAAAAAATCCCCATTTTTCCCCCAAAAAATCCCAATTTTTCCTACTTTCACTGTAAGGTTTCCGCGGCTTTTTCCTCAAACACGACAGCACGTATCTCTCCAGCTCCCTCAGCGTCGACGGCTTGAGCGTCTCGAAATCGATCTCGATCTCCTCGGGGTTGGAGTCTCTCAGCGAAGGCTCTCGCGATTGGATGATGTGAACGACTCTCCCCAATTTCTCCCCCGGGAGTTTATTAATATCCAAACTTAATTGGCGTTTCTCGTCGTACGTCATGGGTTTGGATTCTTCTTCTTCCTCCGAATCCAAGAGGGACGAGGGCGGGGCGGGGAGGGGAGGTTTGGATTTCTTGGAATTTCTGGAAAAATTTGGGGGAAATTTGGGGTTTTTTTAAGGTTCGTAGAGAAATTGTGGAATTCTGAGTTTGGTGTAATTTCAAAACCAGAAATGGTCACGATTGTAATGCCAAAAATATTTAAATTTGCCAAAAAATTCCA
>JAXCHO010000429.1:0-57184 GCA_036630365.1 Acanthiza pusilla
TAAAACACACCCGGGACCCCCAAAAACCCCAAAAACACCCCAAAAACACACCTGGACCCCCAAAAACCCCAAAAACACCCCAAAAATACACCCGGGAACCCCAAAAACCCCCAAAAATCCCGAAAAATACCCAAAACACCCCAAAAAAACCCCCAAAACACCCCAAAAATAAAAAAAAAAAAGCAAAAATGCCCAAAAAAACCCCCAAAACACCCCAAAAATACCCCAAAATACCCCAAAAATATACCTGGGACCCCAAAAACCCCAAAAATCCCCGAAAAATACCCAAAACACCCCCAAAAAAACCCCAAAACACCCCAAAAATACCCAAAAAATACCCCAAAAATGCCCCCAAAAAAACCCCAAAACACCCCGAAAATTCCCCAAAAAAAACCCCAAAACACCCCCAAAAATACAAAAAAAAAAATACCCCAAAAATGCCCCCAAAACCCCAAAACACCCCAAAAATACCCAAAAACACCCCAAAAATATACCTGGGACCCCCAAAAACCCCCAAAAGTCCCCGAAAAATACCCAAAACACCCCAAAAATATATCTGGGACCCCCAAAAACCCCCAAAAATCCCCGAAAAAATACCCAAAACACCCCAAAAAAACCCCAAAACACCCCAAAAATACAAAAAAAAGATATCCAAAAAAACCCTAAAGCACCCCAAAAATACACCTGGGACCCCCCAAAACCCCAAAACACCCCAAAAATACCCCAAAATACCCCAAAAATATACCTGGGACCCCCAAAAACCCCCAAAATCCCCGAAAAATACCCAAAGCACCCCAAAAAATACACCTGGGACCCCCCCAAAACCCCAAAACACCCCAAAACACCCCAAAATACCCCAAAATACCCCAAAAATATACCTGGGACCCCCAAAAACCCTCAAAAATCCCCGAAAAATACCCAAAACGCCCCAAAAAAACCCCAAAACACCCCAAAAATACCCAAAAAAATACCCCAAAAATGCCCCAAAAAAACCCCAAAACACCCCAAAACCACACCCGGGACCCCCCAAATCCATGGGAATCCCCAAATCCGCGGGACCACCCCCAAAACAGCCATGGGGACCCCTGGGTGCTCCCCCCCCCCCCCACAGGTGCCCCTCCCTCACCTGCAGTGACCCCTCCCCCAGAAATGCCCCCGCCCCCACCCATGGGTGCCCCCACAGGTGACCCCCCCCGCCCCCTCCTGAATGACCCCCAGGTGTGCCCCCCACCCATGGGTGCCCCCCCTCACCTGTGCCCTCACCTGTGCTCACCTGTGCCCCTCCCCTGTCCCCTCCCCTGTCCCCTCACCTGTCCCCCTCACCTGTCCCCTCCTGT
Organism: Acanthiza pusilla; assembly: GCA_036630365.1. NCBI lineage: Eukaryota > Metazoa > Chordata > Aves > Passeriformes > Acanthizidae > Acanthiza > Acanthiza pusilla. Next base: position 1,338 of record JAXCHO010000429.1, read on the forward strand.
CCCCAGGTGCTGCAGTTCTCGGGCTCCCTGGGGGTCTCCCAGCATTGTCCCCTCCCCTGTCCCCCTCACCTGTCCCCCCCCGTGCTCACCTGTCCCCCCCCTGCTCACCTGTCCCCTCACCTGTCCCCTCACCTGTGTCCCTCACCTGTCCCCTCACCTGTGCTCACCTGTCCCCTCACCTGTGCTCGCCTGTCCCCTCCCCTGTCCCCTCACCTGTCCCCACCTGTCCCCTCCCCTGTCCCCTCCCCTGTGCTCACCTGTGCTCACCTGTCCGCAGGTGCTGCGGCTCTCGGGCTCCCTGGGGGTCTCTCAGCACTGTCCCCTCACCTGTGCTCACCTGTGCTCACCTGTGCTCGCCTGTCCCCTCCCCTGTCCCCTCCTCACCTGTCCCCTCCTGTCCGCAGGTGCTGCGGCTCTCGGGTTCCCTGGGGGTCTCTCAGCACTGTCCCCTCCCCTGTGCTCACCTGTCCCCCTCACCTGTGCTCACCTGTCCGCAGGTGCTGCGGCTCTCCGGGCTCCCTGGGGGTCTCCCAGCACTGTCCCCTCCCCCTGTGCTCACCTGTCCCCTCACCTGTGCTCACCTGTGCTCACCTGTCCGCAGGTGCTGCGGCTCTCAGGGTCCCTGGGGGTCTCTCAGCCCTGTCCCCTCACCTGTGCTCACCTGTGCTCACCTGTCCGCAGGTGCTGCGGCTCTCGGGCTCCCTGGGGGTCTCCCGGCGCTGTGCCCCCCCCCGCCGCCCCCCCGCGCCCCCCCCCGGCTTCCCGCGGCTGCAGGAATTGGGGCTGGGGGACCCCGGGGGGGGGATGGGCTGCTGCGGCGCCTGCTGCGCGGGACCCCCCGCCCTGAGGGGGCTGGAGCTGCGCGGCTGTCCCCGTGTCACCCCCCAGGGGCTGCTGGCACTGCCCTGCGCAGGTGAGGGACACCTGGGACACACCTGGGCACACCTGGGCACACCTGGGGACACCTGGGGGGACAGGGAGGGGACAGGGACCCCCGCCCTGAGGGGGCTGGAGCTGCGCGGCTGTCCCCGTGTCACCCCCCAGGGGCTGCTGGCACTGCCCTGCGCAGGTGAGGGACACCTGGGGACACCTGGGCACAACCTGGGCACACACCTGGGCACACCTGGGGACACACCTGGGCACACCTGGGGGGACAGGGAGGGGACAGGGACGCACCTGGGGGGACATTGGGCTGTCCCCGCGTCACCCCCCAGGGACTGCTGGCACTGCCCTGCGCAGGTAAGGGACACCTGGGCACACCTGGGGACACAGCTGGGGTGACACTGCGGGGGGCAGGGGACATGGCTGGAGGGATGGGGACACACCTGGGGGGATGGGGACACACCTGGGGTGACACCGGGGGGGGGCAGGGACATGGCTGGAGGGATGGGGGACACACCTGGGGGCTGTGTCACACCTGGGGGGCAGGGAACCCTGTCCCATTGTCACCTGTCCCTGTCCCATTGTCACCGTGTCCCATTGTCACCCTGTCCCATTGTCACCCTGTGTCCCTGTCCCATTGTCACCGTGTCCCATTGTCACCCTGGCCCTGTCCCTGTCCCATTGTCACCCTGTCACTCTGTCACACTCTGTCCCATTGTCACACTGTGTCTCTGTCCCATTGTCACTGTCCCTGTCCCATTGTCACTCTGTCCCATTGTCACCCTGTCACACTGTCACACTCTGTCCCATTGTCCCTCTGTCACTCTGTCCCCCAGCCCTGGAGCGCCTGTCCGTCGCTGTCCCCCCGGCCTGTCCCCTGTCCCCGCGGCCCGGCGGTGGCTCCTGGGTGGCTGTCACTCTGTGTCCCATTGTCACTCTGTCCCACTGTCACTCTGTGTCACACTGTCACGCTCTGTCCCATTGTCACTCTGTGTCCCACTGTCACCCTGTCCCATTGTCACCCTGTCCCTCTGCCACTCTGTCCCCAGCCCTGGAGCGGCTCTCGGTCGCTGTCCCCCCGGACTGTCCCCTGTCCCCGCGGCCCGGCGGTGGCTCCTGGGTGGCTGTCACCCTGTGTCCCATTGTCACTCTGTGTCCCATTGTCACTCTGTGTCCCACTGTCACTCTGTGTCCCATTGTCACTCTGTGTCCCACTGTCACTCTGTGTCCCACTGTCACTCTGTGTCCCATTGTCACTCTGTGTCCCATTGTCACTCTGTCCCATTGTCACTCTGTGTCCCACTGTCACTCTGTGTCCCATTGTCACTCTGTCCCTCTGTCACTCTGTGTCCCATTGTCACTCTGTGTCCCACTGTCACTCTGTGTCCCACTGTCACTCTGTGTCCCATTGTCACTCTGTCCCTCTGTCACTCTGTCCCCAGCCCTGGAGCGGCTCTCGGTCGCTGTCCCCCCGGACTGTCCCCTGTCCCCGCGGCCCGGCGGTGGCCCCTGGGTGGCTGTCACTCTGTGTCCCACTGTCACTCTGTGTCCCATTGTCACTCTGTGTCCCATTGTCACCCTGTCCCTCTGTCACTCTGTGTCCCTCTGTCACTCTGTGTCCCATTGTCACTCTGTCCCACTGTCACTCTGTGTCCCATTGTCACTCTGTGTCCCTCTGTCACTCTGTGTCCCATTGTCACTCTGTGTCCCACTGTCACCCTGTGTCCCATTGTCACCCTGTCCCTCTGCCACTCTGTCCCCAGCCCTGGAGCGGCTCTCGGTCGCTGTCCCCCCAGACTGTCCCGTGTCACCCCGGCCCGGCGGTGGCCCCTGGGTGGCTGTCACTCTGTGTCCCATTGTCACTCTGTCCCACTGTCACTCTGTGTCCCACTGTCACCCTGTCCCATTGTCACCCTGTCCCTCTGCCACTCTGTCCCCAGCCCTGGAGCGGCTCTCGGTCGCTGTCCCCCCGGACTGTCCCGTGTCCCCCCGGCCCGGCGGTGGCTCCTGGGTGGCTGTCACTCTGTGTCCCATTGTCACTCTGTGTCCCACTGTCACTCTGTGTCCCTCTGTCACTCTGTCCCTCTGTCACTCTGTGTCCCATTGTCACTCTGTCCCATTGTCACTCTGTCCCATTGTCACTCTGTCCCATTGTCACTCTGTGTCCCACTGTCACTCTGTGTCCCATTGTCACTCTGTCCCTCTGTCACTCTGTCCCCAGCCCTGGAGCGCCTGTCGGTCGCTGTCCCCCCGGACTGTCCCGTGTCACCCCGGCCCGGCGGTGGCTCCTGGGTGGCTGTCACTCTGTGTCCCATTGTCACTCTGTCCCACTGTCACTCTGTGTCCCATTGTCACTCTGTGTCCCACTGTCACTCTGTGTCCCATTGTCACTCTGTCCCTCTGTCACTCTGTGTCCCACTGTCACTCTGTGTCCCATTGTCACTCTGTGTCCCATTGTCACTCTGTCCCTCTGTCACTCTGTCCCCAGCCCTGGAGCGGCTCTCGGTCGCTGTCCCCCCGGCCTGTCCCCTGTCCCCGCGGCCCGGCGGTGGCTCCTGGGTGGCTGTCACTCTGTGTCACATTGTCACTCTGTCCCACTGTCACTCTGTGTCCCATTGTCACCCTGTCCCTGTCCCATTGTCACTCTGTGTCCCATTGTCACTCTGTCCCTCTGCCACTCTGTCCCCAGCCCTGGAGCGCCTGTCCGTCGCTGTCCCCCCGGACTGTCCCGTGTCCCCCCGGCCCGGCGGTGGCTCCTGGGTGGCTGTCACTCTGTGTCCCATTGTCACCCTGTGTCCCATTGTCACTCTGTGTCCCATTGTCACTCTGTCCCATTGTCACCCTGTCCCTCTGTCACTCTGTCCCCAGCCCTGGAGCGGCTCTCGGTCGCTGTCCCCCCAGACTGTCCCCTGTCCCCGCGGCCCGGCGGTGGCCCCTGGGTGGCTGTCACTCGCCGCTGGCACCGCACGCTGCTCGAGCTGGACCTGAGCGGGCGCCGCGACCCCGACCTGGGGGGGGCCCTGGCTGCCTTCGGCCCCCGCGACCCCCTGAGGGTCCTGAGGCTGGCCGGGACCCCCGTGACACCCCAGGAGCTCAGGTGGGACACTGGGGACATTGGGGACAGTGGGGACAGTGGGGACATTGGGGACAGTGGGGACAGTGGGGACATTGGGGACAGTGGGGAATATAGGGACATGGGGACATGGGGGACATGGGGACACCCTGAGGGTCCTGAGGCTGGCCGGGACCCCCGTGACACCCCAGGAGCTCAGGTGGAACACTGGGGACATTGGGGACATTGGGGACATTGGGACACTGGGGACATGGGCGACATTGTGGATATTGAGGGGGACACAGGGACATTGGGGGTATGGAGGGCATTGGGGACATTGGGGACATGGGGACCCCCTGAGGGTCCTGAGGCTGGCCGGGACCCCCATGACACCCCAGGAGCTCAGGTGGGACACTGGGGACATTGGGGACAGTGGGGACATTGGGGACACGGGGACACAGGTGACATGGGGGGACATGGGGACATTGGGGACGTTGGGATGTTGGGGGGCCATGGGGACATGGGGGGACATGGGGACATTGGGGACCTTGGGGATATTGGAGAATATGGGGACATTGGGGACATTGGGGACCCCTGTGACACCCTGAGGGTCCTGAGGCTGGCCGGGACCCCCGTGACACCCCAGGAGCTCAGGTGGGACACTGGGGACATTGGGGAATATGGGGACATTGGGGACATTGGGGACATTGGGGGGTTATGGGGACATGTGGGGGACGGGGGAGCATGGCAATATGGGGACATTCCTGGGGGGCTCGGGGACACTCGGGGGTCACTCTGGGGGTCACCCTAGGGGTCTGGGGACACTCAGGACACTCGGGGGGTCACTCTGGGGGTCACCCTAGGGGTCTGGGGACACTCGGGGGTCACTCTGGGGACACTCGGGGCACACTGAGGGACCCCTGCTCTGTGTCCCCAGCCCGCTGCTGGCCTGTCCCCAGCTGTCCCCTCATTGTGGGGGTCATTCTGGGGGACACTCGGGGGGCTGGGGACACTCGGGGGTCACTCTGGGGGTCACTCTGGGGGTCCGGGGTCACTCTGGGGACACTCGGGGGTCACTCTGGGGACACTCGGGGCACACTGAGGGACCTGTCCTGTGTCCCCAGCCTGCTGCTGGCCTGTCCCCAGCTGTCCCCTCATTGTGGGGGTCACTCTGGGGGTCTGGGGACACTCGGGGGTCACTCGGGGGGTCACTCTGAGGGTCCGGGGACACTCGGGGGGTCACTCTGGGGGTCCGGGGTCACTCTGGGGACACTCGGGACACACTGAGGGACCTGTCCTGTGTCCCCAGCCCGCTGCTGGCCTGTCCCCAGCTGTCGCACCTGGACCTGTCGTCGTGTCGCCGCCTGCCCCGCGGCACCAAGAGAGCTCACCTGGGCCGGGGGGAGGTGCTGAGGCTGCTCCGGGGGCTGGCGGGACAGGCGACACACCCCGAGGGGACAGCTCCGGGACAGGGGACACACCCTGAGGGGACACACCCCGAGGGGACACACCCCGAGGGGACACTGCTGGGACAGAGGACAGCCCCCGAGGGGACAGTCCTGGGACAGGGGACACACCCCGAGGGGACACACCCCGAGGGGACACACCCCGAGGGGACACTGCTGGGACAGGGGACAGCCCCCGAGGGGACAGAGCCCGAGGGGACAGCCCCGGAAATGGGGACAGCCACGGGACAGGGGACAGCCCCCGAGGGGACACCACATGAGGGGACAGAGCCCGAGGGGACAGCGCCTGAGGGGACACCCCGGGAAATTGGGACACCCCCAAAGAGGAGACCCCGGAAAAGAAGCCCCGCCCACAATGAAGCTCCCGATGGTGAGCCCCCCCCGAAGAGGAGACCCCCCCAGTGATGGACCCCCCAAAAGGAGGAGCCCCCCAGTGATGGACCCCCGAAAGGAGACCCCCCCAGTGAGGGACCCCCCAAAAGGAGGAGCCCCCCAGTGATGGAGCCCCCAAAAGGAGCCCCCCAGTGATGGACCCCCCGAAAGGAGGACCCCCCCAGTGATGGACCCCCCGAAAGGAGGACCCCCCCAGTGATGGACCCCCCAAAAGGAGGAGACCCCCCCAGTGATGGACCCCCCAAAAGGAGACCCCCCCCAGTGATGGACCCCCCGAAAGGAGGAGCCCCCCAGTGATGGACCCCCCGAAAGGAGGACCCCCCCAGTGATGGACCCCCCAAAAGGAGGAGCCCCCCAGTGATGGACCCCCCGAAGAGGAGACCCCCCCAGTGATGGACCCCCCAAAAGGAGGAGCCCCCCCCCAATGAGGAGCCCCCAAAAGGAGGAGCCCCCCAGTGATGGACCCCCCGAAGAGGAGACCCCCCCAGTGATGGACCCCCCAAAAGGAGGAGCCCCCCAGTGATGGACCCCCCGAAAGGAGGAGCCCCGCAGTGATGAGCCCCCCAAAACGAGGAGCCCCCCAGTGATGGACCCCCCAAAAGGAGGAGCCCCCCAGTGATGGAGCCCCCAAAAGGAGACCCCCCCAGTGATGGACCCCCCAAAAGGAGGAGCCCCCCCCCAATGAGGAGCCCCCCAACAACGCCCACCCCCCAAGGAGCTCCTCCCCGAGCCCTGCACCCCCAAATTTGGGGGGCGGGGGGGGGGGGGTGGGACACCCCCGGAGCCCCCCCAGATCCCCTCCCCCCACCCCCACCTTTTTGTACACCCCCCCCCCAATTTTTGTACCCCCCCATTTTGTACCCCCCAATTTTGGGGTCCTCCGTTTTGGACCCCTCCCAATTATTATCCCCCCGATTTTGGGGGTCCCCCCATTTTGTACCCCCCCACTTTGGACCCCTCCTCATTTTGTACCCCCCCCAATTTTGTACCCCGATTTTTATGCCCCCCAGTTTTGTACCCTCCCCAAATTTTGTACCCCTCCCCGATTCTGTACCCCAAATTTTGGACCCCCCCATTTTGGGGGTCCCCAAAGCTGCAATAAAAATCCTCTGCCCCCCCCCCAGTCTGCGCCCCCCCCGTGGATTTGGGGAGGGGGAGGGGCGGTGGGGGAGGGGCGGGGGCGCAGCTGGGGGGGAGGGGCTGGGGGGGCTCTGCAGGGCCCCTCCCCCCCCCCAGCTGAGGCTCGGGGACCCCCGAGGGGGGAGGGGGGAGGGGAGGGGGAGGGGCCGTGTCCCCCCCGGGGGTCGTTTGTCACCCGCCGGCGGCAGCGCCTCATTTGCATATTAATGAGGTTTAATGAGGCAGGACGGCCCCGCCCCCACCCGGGACCACCACCCCCACCCCAAAAACAGCTGAGCCCCTGGGGGGGGAGGGGGAGACCCCGGGGTGGGGGGAGGGGCCCAGAGACTCACCTGGGCAAGCTCAGAGCTCACCTGGGCAAGCTCAGCCTCACCTGGGCAAGGTCAGAGCTCACCTGGGCAAGCTCAGAGCTCACCTGGGCAAGGTCTGCCTCACCTGGGCAAGCTCAGCTTCACCTGGGCAAGCTCAGAGCTCACCTGGGCAAGCTCAGCCTCACCTGGGCAAGCTCAGAACTCACCTGGGCAAGCTCAGCCTCACCTGGGCAAGGTCAGCCTCACCTGGGCAAGCTCAGCCTCACCTGGGCAAGGTCAGCCTCACCTGGGCAAGGTCAGCCTCACCTGGGCATCCTCAGAGCTCACCTGGGCAAGCTCAGAGCTCACCTGGGCAAGCTCAGCCTCACCTGGGCAAGGTCAGCCTCACCTGGGCAAGCTCAGAGCACACCTGGGCATCCTCAGAGCTCACCTGGGCAAGCTCAGCCTCACCTGGGCAAGCTCAGAGCTCACCTGGGCAAGCTCAGAGCTCACCTGGGCAAGGTCAGAACTCACCTGGGCAAGGTCAGCCTCACCTGGGCAAGCTCAGAGCTCACCTGGGCAAGCTCAGAGCTCACCTGGGCAAGCTCAGCCTCACCTGGGCAAGCTCAGAGCTCACCTGGGCAAGCTCAGAGCTCACCTGGGCAAGCTCAGCCTCACCTGGGCAAGCTCAGAGCTCACCTGGGCAAGCTCAGCCTCACCTGGGCAAGGTCAGAGCTCACCTGGGCAAGCTGAGAGCTCACCTGGGCAAGCTCAGAGCTCACCTGGGCAAGCTCAGCCTCACCTGGGCAAGGTCAGCCTCACCTGGGCAAGCTCAGCCTCACCTGGGCAAGGTCAGCCTCACCTGGGCAAGGTCAGCCTCACCTGGGCATCCTCAGAGCTCACCTGGGCAAGCTCAGAGCTCACCTGGGCAAGCTCAGCCTCACCTGGGCAAGGTCAGCCTCACCTGGGCAAGCTCAGAGCACACCTGGGCATCCTCAGAGCTCACCTGGGCAAGCTCAGCCTCACCTGGGCAAGCTCAGAGCTCACCTGGGCAAGCTCAGCCTCACCTGGGCAAGGTCAGAGCTCACCTGGGCAAGCTCAGCCTCACCTGGGCAAGGTCAGCCTCACCTGGGCAAGCTCAGAGCACACCTGGGCATCCTCAGAGCTCACCTGGGCAAGCTCAGAACTCACCTGGGCAAGGTCAGCCTCACCTGGGCAAGCTCAGAGCTCACCTGGGCAAGCTCAGCCTCACCTGGGCAAGCTCAGCCTCACCTGGGCAAGCTCAGAGCTCACCTGGGCAAGCTCAGCCTCACCTGGGCAAGGTCAGAGCTCACCTGGGCAAGCTCAGCCTCACCTGGGCAAGGTCAGCCTCACCTGGGCAAGCTCAGAGCACACCTGGGCATCCTCAGAGCTCACCTGGGCAAGCTCAGCCTCACCTGGGCAAGCTCAGAGCTCACCTGGGCAAGCTCAGCCTCACCTGGGCAAGGTCAGAGCTCACCTGGGCAAGCTCAGAACTCACCTGGGCAAGGTCAGAGCTCACCTGGGCAAGCTCAGCCCCCCCCGTGCCCCCCCCGTGTCGCAGCGGGCGCTGGCAGCCCCTTCCCCCTTAATTAGATGGTAATGAGATGCTAATGAGATGCTAATGAGATGCAAATGAGCCTCCCTGATTGCCCGCGGCGTGGCGGGTGGGGGAGGGGCGGGGGGTGGGCTCACCTGCGGCCCCCGCGGGGGGGGAGGGGCGATGTGCCCTTCCCCCCCTCCCCAATTCCCGGGGAATTCCCGGGATTTCCCCAAAAAAATCGGGGATTTCCCGCCAAAAAATCCGCGATTTCCCCCCAAAAATTCCGGGATTTCCCGGGTCCTATCTCCCCCCAAATCCTGGGATTTCCCGGGGTCTTTGTGCTTCCCAAAATCCCAGGATTCTCCCCAAAAAATTCGGGATTCCCCCCCAAAAATCCGGGATCTCCCGGGGTCTTTGTGATTCCCAAATTCTGGGATTTCCCCCCAAAAAAATCCGGGATTTCCCCCCCAAAAAAATCTTGGATTTCCTGGGTCTTTGTGCTTCCCGAAATCCCGGGATTTCCCCCCAAAAAATCCGGGATTCACCCCCAAAAAATATCCGGTTTTCCCCCCAAAAAATCCGGGATTTCCCCCCCCAAAAACTCCGAGATTTCCCGGGTCTTTGTGCTTCCCAAATTCTGGGATTCTCAAAAAAAAAAATTCCAGAATTTCCCGGGTCCTATCTCCCCCCAGATCCTGAGATTTCCCGGGGTCTTTGTGCTTCCAAAAATCCCGGGATTCCCCCCCAAAAAATCCGGGATTCCCCCCCAAAAATCCGGGATCTCCCGGGGTCTTTGTGCTTCCCGAAATCCCGAGGTTCTCCCAAAAAAATTCGGGATTTCCCGGGTCCTATCTCCCCCCATTTCCCCCCAAATCCTGGGATTTCCCGGGGTCTTTGTGCTTCCCGAAATTCCGGGATTCTCCTGGGATTCCCTCCCAAAAATCCGGGATTTCCGGGGTCTTTGTGATTCCCAAAATCAGGGATTTCCCCCCAAAAATCCCGGGATTCTCCCGGGGCCGAGCGCTCCCTATTCCCATTATTCCCATTATTCCCATTATTCCCATTATTCCCATTATTCCCATTATTCCCATTATTCCCATTCCCATTTCCCCCCCAAATTCTGGGATTCTCCCAGGCCCTAAAACCCCTCATTTCCTCCATAAATTCTGGGATTTTCCCGGGTCCTAGCGCCCCCCATTTTCCCCAAAATTTTTGGGATTCTCCCGGGTCCTATCGCCCCCCAATTCCCCCCCAAATTCTGGGATTCTCCCCTGTCCCGGAGCCCCCCAATTCCCCCAAAATTCCGGGTCTCCCCCGGGTCCTAGCGCCCCCCGATCCCATTCCCATTATTCCCAGTCCCATTCCCATTATTCCCAGTCCCATTCCCATTATTCCCAGTCCCATTCCCATTATTCCCAGTCCCATTCCCAGTCCCAGTTATTGCCCCCCACCCTGACTCCCCCAGGTCCTGGAACTCCTCATTTCCCCCCGAATTCTGGGATTCCCTGGGTCCTAGCGCCCCCCAATTCCCCCCAAATTCCGGGATTCTCCCTGGTCCCAACGCCCCCCAAGTCCCCCCACCCCTGACTCCCCCGGGTCCTATCGCCCCCCGATCCCATTCCCATTATTCCCATTATTCCCATTCCCATTATTCCCAGTCCCATTCCCATTATTCCCAGTCCCATTCCCAGTCCCAGTTATTGCCCCCCACCCTGACTGCCCCGGGCCCTAGCGCCCCCCATTTCCCCCAAAATTCTGGGATTCCCCCGGGCCCTAGCGCCCCCCATTTCCCCCAAATTCCGGGCCATTCCCCGCCCCTCGCTCGGGTCTCCCCCGGGTCCTAGCGCCCCCCATTTCCCCCAAAATTCCGGGACTCTCCCGGGTCCTAGCGCCCCCCATTCCCATTCCGGGCCATTCCCCGCCCCAGTCCCGCTCTGCCCCACATCCCAGTGCTCCCCAGTGCTCCCCAGTGCTCCCCAGTGCTCCCCAGTCCCCCTGCCGGATCGGGACTGAGGGAGTTCCTCCATTATCCCCCAAAATAACTCTGGGATTCTCCCGACTCCGAGCGTTCCCCCAAAATCCTCTCAGAACAATTCTGGGATTCTCCCAGGTCCTAGAGCCCCCCGCTCCCCCCAAATTCCGGGATTCCACCCGGGCCCTATCGCCCCCCATTATCGCCCCCAAATTCTAGGATTCCCCCGGGTCTCAGCGCCGCCCATTTCTCCCCAAATTCTGGGATTCCCCCGGGTCCTAACGCCCCCCATTCCCCCCATAAATCTCGGGATTCTCCCGGCTCCTGTGGCCCCCATTATCGCTCCCAAATTCTGGGATTCTCCTGGGTCCTAGCGCCCCCCATTCCCCCCAAATTCTGGGATTCTCCCGGCTCCCAACGCCCCCCATTCCCCCCAAAATTCCGGGATTCTCCCGGGTCCTAGCGCCCCCCAATTCCCCCCAAAATTCCGGGATTCTCCCGGGTCCTAGCGCCCCCCATTCCCCCCAAAATTCCGGGATTCTCCCGGGTCCTAGCGCCCCCCAATTCCCCCCAAAATTCCGGGATTCTCCCGGGTCCTAGCGCCCCCCATTCCCCCCAAATTCCGGGATTCTCCCGGGTCCTAGCGCCCCCCATTTCCCCAAATTCCGGGATTCTCTCTGGGATTCTCCCGGGTCCCTCCCCCCATTCCCCGCCAAATTCGGGGACCCCCCCGATCCTACCTCTCCCCTTTCCCCCCCCAATTCCATCCTTCTCCCGCCCCGCCGCTCCCCTTCCCCTCCCCTCCCCTCCCCTCCCCTCCCCGCGGTGGGCGGGGGTCGCCGTGTCCCCTCCCCCTCCCGCCCCGGGGGCGGTGCCCCCCGCCCCTCCCCGCCCCCCCGGCCGTTCCCCGCGGCCGCGGCCCCCCCGCGCCCCCCCGGGCCCGTTATAAGCGCGGGGCCGGTGCCGAGCGCTCCCAGCTCGGCCCGAGCGCCGCGGCCCCGCGCCCCCCCGCGCCCCCCGCCCGCAGCCCCCCGCCCGCGGCCCCGCCCCCCCGCGCCGCCGCCGCCGCTGTCCGCGGTGCTGAACGGGCGCTGCCCGCCGTGCTGACCGCGCCGCCGCCGCCGCCGCGACCCCCGCGACCCCCGCGACCCCCGCGGGGCTCGGCCGCCCCCCCGCGCCGGTGCCGACCCCGCCGGTCCATGCCCGATCGCGGGGGGGGTCCGGGAGCCGCCGGGCGCGGCCTCACCGACACCGACACGGCGGCGGCGGCGGCGGCGGCGGCGGCTGCGGGCGGCCCCGGCCCGGAGCTGGGCGGCCGCGCCCGCCGCACAAAGCCCTAGCTCGGTTCAGCACCCCCCGCCCGTGCCCCCCCGCCCGGGGGGGGCCCTTTGTGGCGGCGGGGCCGGGCCCGGTCCCCGGAGGAACCATGCCCAGGTCGTTCCTGGTGAAGAAGGTGAAGCTCGATGACTTCCCCGCCGGCCTCGACGCCCCGTACGGCCGCGCCCGGGCGGATTTCGGCTCCCGCCTGCACGAGAAGGGTAAATACCGAGCCGGGCCCCGCCGGGCCCCGCCGCCCCCCCGGCCCCGCCGAGCGCCGCATTCCGCCGCGCTGCCGCCGCCGGCCGGGGGGACGGCGCCGAACCGGGGCGGGACCGGGCCGGGAGCGGGGCGGAACCGCGGCGGAACCGCGGCAGAACCGCGGCAGAACCGGGCTCCGGGCGGGCGGCCGGTCCCCGCCGCTGCCCTTTGTCTGCGGGAGCCAAGTTCAAGGGCAGCGGCGGCGGCGGCGCGGAGCCCCCCGCGGCCCCGCCGGCGTCGTCCCCGTTGTCCCCGTCGTCCCCGTTGTCCCCGTTGTCCCCGTCCCCCCCGTGCCGGCCTTTGTGCGGAGCGCGGCCCCGGCCGGGCCCGGTGCGGCGGCGGCGGCGGCTGCGGCGCGTTGCGTAACCGGGACCGGCGGAACCGCCGCAGCCGCACCGGGCCCGGCCCGGCCCCGCCGTGACCTTGAGCGGGGCCGGGGCAGCGGCGGCGGCGGCGAATGCGGGAATGCGGAGCGGCGGGGGCACCGCGGATGCCAGCGGGCGCGGACGGGGACGGGGACAGCGACAGCGGGACCGGGGATGCGGGAGGCAGGGACCGGGGATGCGGGAGGCAGGGACGGGGACAGCGACACGGCAAGGGACAGCGACAGCGACAGCCAGAGCGGGGTGAGGGCAGCGGTGGGGACGGGGGCTGCCGGACGGGGATGGGGACAGCGACAAGGGAAGGATGGGGACAGCGACAAGGGAAGGACGGGGAGAGAGCGGCAGCGATGCGGACACGGATGGGGATGGAGGAGGAGGGACCGGGGACAAGGGACAGCGACTGCGGGGACAGGGGACAGCGACTGCGGGGACAGCCACAGGGACAGGGGACAAGGACAAGGGAAGGGAGAGATGCAGGGGCTGAGGGACAAGGGACAAGGGACAGGGACAGGGATGTGGGGACAAGGGACAGGGACAGGGACAGGGAGCTAGAGGCAGGGATGGGGACAGGGACTGCGGGGATGGGGACAGGGACAGTGGCCCGGACTGCGGGGACAGGGACAGCGCTGGGGACAGGCACTGCGGAGATGGGGACAGGGGAGAGGGCAGCAGGATGCGTGCAGAACAGGGACAGCGACGGGGACAGGGACAAGGGAAGGGACAGGAGCCAGCGGCAGGGATGGGGACAGGAATGCGATGGGGACAGGGGACAGGGACAAGGGAAGGGACAGGAGCCAGCGGCAGGGATGGGGACAGGAATGCGATGGGGACAGGGGACAGGACAGGGATGGGGACAGAGACTGCGGGGACAGGGACAGGAGCCAATGGCAGCGATGGGGACAGAGACAGAGACTGGGGTCGGGACTGCGGGGACAGGGATGGGGACAGGGATGGGGACAGGGACACGGGCAGGGGACAGAGGGAAGGAAAGGACAGGGAGCCAATGGCAGCGATGGTGACACGGACGTGGACAGGGATGGGGACAGAGCCGCGGGAAGAGACGGGGACAGCGACAGGGACACGGGAAGGGACAGAGACAAGGGGTTAGGGGCAGGGGTGGGAACAGGGACAGGGGGCTGCGGGCGGGGATGGGGACAGGGACAGGGGACAGGGACAGGGGGCTGGGATGGGGACAGGGACAGGGGACAGGGACAGGGGACAGGGACAGGGGGCTGCGTGCGGGGATGGGGACAGGGACAGGGGACAGGGGACAGGGACTGGGGACAGGGGACGAGGACGGAGCTACGGGCAGGGATGGGGACAGGGGGCAGGGACAGGGGACAGGGACAGTGATGGGGACAGGGACTGGGGACAGGAAAAGGGAAGGGACAGGGCTGGAAACGGAGCTGGGGGATGAGGGCGGAGAAGGGGACAGGGACAGGACAGGGACAGGGACAGGGACAGGACAAGGAGCTACCGCAGGAACAAGGACAGGGACAGGGACACGGGAAGGGACAGGGATGGAAGCAGAGACAGGGATGGGGACAGGGAAGGGGACACGGACAGGGACAGGGACACGGGAAAGGGCAGGGCTGGAAGCAGGGACAGGGATGGGGACAGGGGACACGGGAAGGGACAGAAACAGCGTGTGAGGGCAGGGTCGGGCGGGGGCTGCGGGCGGGGACAGGGGAGGGGACAGGGACAGAGACAGAGAGACAGGGACAGGGGGCAGGGACAGGGGCAGGGGACAGGGACAGGGGAGGAGAGAAGGGGACAGGGACAGGGGACAGGGACATGGGGACGGGACAGGGACAGGGACAGAGACAGGGACAGGGGGCAGGGACACGGGCAGGGACAGGGGACAGGGACAGGGAGCTGCGGTCAGGAAAAGGGGGGGCAGGGACAGGAGATGCGGGAAGGGACAGGGCTGGGGACAGGGTTGGGGACAGGGACAAGGGCAGGGGACAGGGGACAGGGACAGGCAGGGCTGGGCTGGGGAGAGCGGCGGGGGCGGTGCGGGGGTGGGTTTGGGGTGCGGGGATAGATGTGGGGTGCGGGGGGGGAGGAGCAGCGGAAGGGCAGGGGGACAAGGGACAGGGGACAAGGGACCGGGGACAAGGGACAGGGGACAGGGGACAGGGGACAGGGGGAAATGGCAGGGGGACAAGGGACAGGGGAACAAGGGACAGGGGACAGGGGGACAAGGGACAGGGGAACAAGGGACAGGGGACAGGGGGTCAGGGGGACAAGGGACCAAGGGCGGGTCAGGAGTTGAGCTGGGCACAGTCTGGCAGGGGACGGGCAGGGGGACAGAGGGGGGACAGAGGGGGGACAGGCAGGGGATGAGCAGCGGATGGGCAGGGGACAGAAAGGGGACAGACGGGGGACAGAGGGGGGACAGACAGAGGGACAGGCCGGGCCACAAGCAGGTCCTCCCCCCGCCCCCTGCCCCTCCCGCGTGTCCCTTGCCCTGCCACCCCGACACTGTCCCCCGCTTCCCACCCGTGTGTCCCCTGCCCCCACCGCGTGTCCCGTGCCCCCCTGACCCTGTCCCCTGCCCCCCCACCCCGCCACTGTCCCCTGCCCCCTTGACGCTGTCCCCTGCCCCCCCCGTGTGTCCCCTGCCCCCCCGACACTGTCCCCTGCCCCCCCGACACTGTCCCCTGCTCCCCCTGCCCCCCCGACACTGTCCCCTGCCCCCCGACACTGTCCCCTGCCCCCCGACACTGTCCCCTGCTCCCCCTGCCCCCTCGACACTGTCCCCTGCCCCCCTGACTCTGTCCCCTGCCCCCTCCGACAGCGTCCCCTGCCCCCCTGACTCTGTCCCTTGCCCCCCCCGCCACTGTCCCCTGCCCCCCCCGCGTGTCCCCCGCCCCCCTGACGTGTCCCCTGCCCCCCGACACTGTCCCCCGCCCCCCCGACACTGTCCCCTGCCCCCCGACACTGTCCCCTGCCCCCCCGACACTGTCCCCTGCTCCCCCTGCCCCCTCGACACTGTCCCCTGCCCCCCTGACTCTGTCCCTTGCCCCCCCCGACACTGTCCCCTGCCCCCCCCGCGTGTCCCCCGCCCCCCTGACGTGTCCCCTGCCCCCCCAGGGTACATCAGCGACTACATGGCGCCGTCAGCCTTCGAGGGCGACCCCGAGGCCGCGCTCAAGGTGCCGTCCCCGGACACGCTGTACCCCGGCGGGCGCGGGGACTTCGGCGCGGGGGACTCGGAGCCCCCCGACAGCCCCCACTCGGGCATGGCCGGCGGCTACATCAACGGCGACGCGGCCGTGAGCGAGGGCTACGCCGTGGACGCGTTCTTCATCACGGACGGGCGCTCGCGGCGCAAGGTGAGCGGCGGCGGCGGCGGCGCGCGGAACCTGCCCCGCCACACCTGCGGCGAGTGCGGCAAGAGCTACGCCACTTCCTCCAACCTGAGCCGCCACAAGCAGACCCACCGCAGCCTGGACAGCAAGATGGCCAAGAAGTGTCCCACCTGCGGCAAGGTGTACGTCTCCATGCCGGCCATGGCCATGCACCTGCTGACCCACGACCTGAAGCACAAGTGCCAGGTGTGCGGCAAGGCCTTCAGCCGGCCGTGGCTGCTGCAGGGCCACATGCGCTCGCACACCGGGGAGAAGCCGTTCGGCTGCGCCCACTGCGGCAAAGCCTTCGCCGACCGCTCCAACCTGCGCGCCCACATGCAGACCCACTCGGCCTTCAAGCACTTCAAGTGCAAGCGCTGCAGCAAAACCTTCGCCCTCAAGTCCTATCTCAACAAGCACTACGAGTCCGCCTGCTTCAAGGGGGCGGCGGCGCCGCTCAGCCCCCTGCACCCCTGAGGGGCTGGGGGGGACGCCGGGCCGGGAGATCAGACCCCCCCGGTGACGCCCCCGCCCCCTTGGGGATGCTCCTCCGCCGCCGCTTCGGGATCCAGAGGGAGAGGTCACCCCCGCGCCCAGGTCAGCGCCATCGCCGGCACCCCACGGGGGTTCGCCGTTCCGAAATTCAGCTTTCGGGGGGCGCCCCTCGAGTTCTGCCTGTCAGGATTCACCTTCCGAAACTCACCCTCCGAAACTCACCTGTCAGGATTCACCCTCCGAAATTCACCCTCCGAAATTCACCCTCCGAAACTCACCTGTCAGGATTCACCCTCCGAAACTCACCCTCCGAAACTCACCTGTCAGGATTCGCCGTTCCGAAATTCACCCTCCGAAACTCACCCTCCGAAACTCACCTGTCAGGATTCACCCTCCGAAATTCACCCTCCGAAATTCACCCTCCGAAACTCACCTGTCAGGATTCGCCGTTCCGAAATTCAACTTTCGGGGGGTGCCCCTCGAGTTCCGCCTGTCAGGATTCATCCTCGGAAATTCTCCTTTTGGGGTGCGCCCCCGGAATTCCGTCAGGATTGACCCTCTAAAATTCACCTTTCAGGATTCACCCTCCGAAATTCACCTTTTGGGGTGCGCCCCATGAATCCCACCCGTCAGGATTGACCCTCCGAAATTCTCCTTTTGGGGTGCGCCCCTCGAAATTCACCTTTCAGGATTCACCCCCCGAATTCTGTCAGGATTGACCCTCCGAAATTCTCCTTTTGGGGTGCGCCCCTCGAGTTCTGCCTGTCAGGATTCACCCTCCGAAACTCATCTTTTGGGGTGCGTCCTTCGAAATTCACCTTTCAGGTTTCACCCTCGGAAATTCGCCCTTCGAGATTCGCCCCTGGAATTCCGACAGGTTTCACCCTCCGAAATTCACCTTTTGGGGTGCACCCCTCGAATTCCGCCAGGATTCACCTTTTGGGGTGCACCCTTTGAGTTCCGCCAGGATTCACCTTTTGGGGTGCACCCCTCGAATTCCGCCAGGATTCACCCTCCGAAATTCACCCCTCGAATTGCAGCCACGAGGATTGACCCTCCGGAAATTCACCTTTTGGGATTCACCTTCCGAAAATTCACCTTTAGGGATTCGCCTTTCGAAATTCACCGTTCAGGATTCACCGAAATTCACCTTTCGAAATTCACCTTTCGAAATTCACCGTTCAGGATTCACCGAAATTCACGTTCCGAAATTCACCTTTCAGGATTCCCCGAAATTCACCTTTCGAGATTCACCTTTCGAGATTCACCGTTCAGGATTCACCGAAATTCACCTTTCGAAATTCACCTTTCAGGATTCCCCGAAATTCACCTTTCGAGATTCACCTTTCGAGATTCACCCCCGCAATTCCGTCAGGATTCACCCCTCGAAATCCAACCTGCGAAAAAAAATCAAAAATCCGCCGGAGAAATCGACCCCTCGGAAGTTTAGCCCCAAAAAATTCACCTGGCG
This sequence comes from Acanthiza pusilla, assembly GCA_036630365.1. Taxonomy (NCBI): domain Eukaryota; kingdom Metazoa; phylum Chordata; class Aves; order Passeriformes; family Acanthizidae; genus Acanthiza; species Acanthiza pusilla. The sequence goes on from JAXCHO010000429.1 coordinate 19,374, forward strand.
AAGTTCAGCCTTTAGGAGTTCACCCCAAAGAAAAAGAAAATCCGGCCCCAAAAAATTCACCCCTCGAAGTTCAGGCCTAGGAGTTCACCCCAAAAAATCCTGGCCCAAAATTCACCTCTCGAAGCTGAGCCCTCAAAGTTCACCCCAAAAAATTCGACCCCAAAATTCAGCCCTAAGAGTTCACCCCAAAAAAAGTCTGGCCCCAAAATTCGACCCCAAAATTCACCCCGAGTTCCAAACCCTCCCAAAAACTCAACCCCAAAAATTCACTGCCCCCCAAAATCCGGCTGCAAAATCCACCCTCCCAAATTCACCCCAAAAACGCGGCCCCGAAATTCACCCCAAAATAAGACCCTCCAAACCCAACCCCCCCAAATCCGCCATCAAAATCCATCCCCCGAAATCCAGCACCCCAAAATTCAGACTCCCGAAATCCAGCACCCCCAAATTCACCCCCCCAAAATCCAGCACCCCAAAATTCACTCCCCCCAAAATCCAGCACCCCAAAATTCAGACTCCCAAAATCCAGCACCCCAAAATTCAGACTCCCGAAATCCAGCACCCCAAAATTCGCCCCCCCAAAATCCAGCACCCCAAAATTCAGACTCCCAAAATCCAGCACCCCAAAATTCACCCCCCCGACATCGTGTCACCCCAAAATTCGCCCCCCAAGCCCAGCCCCCCTCAATTCCCCTCTGGGATCCCCAAATTCACTTGCATGGCCCCCCCTCCCCCATCCTCCACCTCGCGCCCCCCCCGCTGCCTTGGAGGGGGTCCTGGGCACCCCAAAATTGGGGGGACCCCCCCCTATTGTCGCAGGGATGTCCCCACCCGGTGGTGTCCCCCAAAATTGGGGTGACCCCTCTCTTCCATGGGCAGTGCACCCCCAGACCGGGGTGTCCCCAAAAATTGGGGTGACCCCCCCCCACCGCCGCCCTGAAGGGGTGCCCTGACCCCGAAATTGGGGTGACCCCGAAATTGGGGTGACCCCCCCCCTTGCATGGGTGCCTCAGCCTTGTGCCATAGCCCAGCCCGGGGTCACCCCCCCGCATGTGGGGTGACCCCCCCAAAATGGGGTGACCCCCCCCAAAGTCGGGGTGACCTCCCCTCTGCATGGGCCCCCCCGGCCCTGGGGTGTACCCCAAAATCGGGGTGACCCCCCCCCTTTGCATGGGCGCCCCCCCGTGCCATAGCCCAGCCCTGGGGTCACCCCCGCTCCGCGCACCCCAAAATCGGGGGTGACCCTCCCCCCCCGCCTTGCCAGGGGCGCCCCCACCCTGGGGTGCTCCCCAAAATAGGGGTGCCCCCCCTCACCCTGGGGTACCCCCCAAAATCGGGGTGCCCCCCCTCACCATTCACCGGCCCCCAAAACCGGGGTGCCCCCCAAAATGGGGGTGCGCCCCCCCCGCCATTCCCGGCCCCCCAAAATCGGGGTGCCCCCACCCTGGGGTGCTCCCCAAAATAGGGGTGCCCCCCCCGCCATTCACCGGCCCCCCAAAATAGGGGCGCCCCCACCCTGGGGTGCTCCCCAAAATCGGGGTGCCCCTCAAAATGGGGGTGCCCCCCCCGCCATTCCCGGCCCCCCAAAATCGGGGTGCGCCCCCCCCGCCATTCCCGGCCCCCCAAAATCGGGGTACCCCCCCACTTGGGGCGCCCCCGCCTCACGCCATTGCCCCCCAGGGGCGCCCCCCGCGCCCCCCAAACCCCGGGGGGTGCCCCCCTTTGCATGGGTACCCCGTACCCCGAGATCAGGTGAACCCCCCCCCGCAGACCCCCCGGGGTCCCCCCACGCTGCATGGGTGCCCCCCCGGAGCACCCCCTCCCCAGGACCCCCCCGCCCCGCCCCCCCCGGGGGCCCTGGGCCTGTGCCGCACCCCAAACCCCCAAAACACCCCCAAATCGGGGTGCCCCCCCATGCATGGGTGCCCCCCTGTGCCGTACCCCTCAGGGTGCCCCTCCCCCCCAGGGGTGCCCCCCCCCGCAATAAGCCCCCCCCTCCCCCCCCGCACGGCACAGCGATGCCCGGGCAGCTCCTGGGGGTACCCCAAAAACCCCGACCCCCCCCAGGTACCCCCCTGGGGACCCCTGCATGGCCCCCCGGGCACCCCCACATGGCAGGGTACCCCCCCCGCCCCGGGGACCCCCACTTTGGGGGGGTCCCCCATCCGTGCATGGCCCCCCCAGCCCGGGTACCCCAACTTTGCACGGGTGCCCCCCCCGGGTACCCCAATAATTTCAGGGTGCCCCCCCGGGACCCCCCCCGGGACCCCCCCCCACTCTGGGTACCCCAATAATTTCAGGGTGCCCCCCCGGGACCCCCCCGGGTACCCCAATAATTTCAGGGTGCCCCCCCGGGACCCCCCCCGGGACCCCCCCCCACTCTGGGTACCCCAATAATTTCAGGGTGCCCCCCCACTCTGGGTACCCCAATAATTTCAGGGTGCCCCCCCGGGACCCCCCCCACTCTGGGTACCCCAATAATTTCAGGGTACCCCCCCCGCAGGGCACCTGGGGGTCCCCGACCCCCCCTTTTTGGGGACCCCCATCCCGGGGGTGGGGGGGGACCCCCAACCCCTCCCCCCCCGAGGGGTGCCCCGCCTCCCCCCACTTTGGGGGCGCCCTTCCCGAGAGCACAAATCCCCCCCGACCCTCCCCCAAAATAAACCCCGCCCCCCCCCCCCGGGATTTGGGGGCGGCCCCGCGCCCCTCCCCCCCCCTCCCCCCCCCCGCGATGCCAAAGCCTGAAGGGAGGGGGGGGAGGGGGGAAGGGCCCCTCCCCCACCGCCCCTCCCCCCCCGGGGGTCTCTGCATGCAAGACCAGCCCCCCGCCCCTCCCCCACCTCCATCTATGCCAATTTTGGAGCTTTTTGGGTTCTTTTGAGGAGTTTTGGTTTTTGGTTTGCCTTGCCAAACTGTAGAATCGCGGGCGCCGCCCGCCCTAGAGCAATAATTACTGACCGTTAATTACCAGAGTTAATTACCGACCGCATGGGCTCGAGCAATCAGGGACCCCCGAGCCAGCCCCGTAGAGCGACCGAATTCAGGGATGAATGCAGAGTAGCGCTAGGACCCCCGCACCTGCCGGGCTGGACACGCCCCCCGCACACCTGGGCACACCTGGGCACGCCTGGGCACACCTGGGCACGCCTGGACACGCCCCGGACACGCCCTGGACACCTGGACACGCCCCGGACACGCGAGGGACCGCGGGGGGCGCGGGGGGCGCGGGGGGTGGGGATGTGTGGGGGGGTGCGGGGTGGGCGTGAGCACCTGCGCGCACCTGGGCACACCTGTGCGCACCTGTGCACACCTGTACACACTTATACATACATGTACACACATGTGAGCGCATGTGCGCACCTGTACACACAACTACACACTTATACATACATGGACACACCTGTGAGCACTTATACATACATGTACACACCTGTGTGCACCTGTGCGCACCTGTACACACCTGTGAGCACTTCTACATACATAGACACACCTGTACATACAGGTACACACCGGTACACACCTGTGAGCACTTCTACATACGTGTACACACCTGCGTGCACCTGTGCGCACCTGTACACACCTGCACTCACAGGTACACACTTATACATACATGTACACACCTGTGCGCACCTGTACTCACAGGTACACACTTCTACATATGTGTGCACACCTGTGGGCACCTGTGTGCACCTGTGCGCACCTGTACACACTCATACATACATGGACACACCTGTGAGCAGCTGCGTGCATCTGTACACACCTGCACTCACAGGTACACACTTACACATACATGGACACACCTGTGTGCACCTGCACACACCTGTGAGCACTTCTACAGACATGGACACACCTGTACACACCTGTGAGCACTTACACATACATGTGCACACCTGTGTGCACCTGTACACACCTGTACACACCTGCACTCACAGGTACACACTTCTACATATGTGTGCAAACCTGTGGGCACCTGTGCGCACCTTTACTCAGAGGTACATGCTTATACACACGTGTGTGCACCTGTGCACACCTGTACACAGTTTTACACACGCGTACACACCTGTGCGCAGCTGTAGACGCTGCACGCACCTGTACACACAGGTACACAGCTGCACAAACATTTGCACGGCTGCACACACCTGCACACAGGTACGCACAGGAACACACAGGTATGCGCTGCACACACCTGTAAACACTCGTACACACCTGTACACATGCTGCACACACCTGCACACACCTGCACACACCTGCATGCATCTGCACACACCTGTACACATGCTGCACACACCTGAACACACCTGAACACACCTGTACACATGCTGCACACACCTGAACACACCTGAACACACCTGCACACACCTGCACGTGCCATGAACATGCCATGAACGTCCCACGCTGTGCACACCTGCACACACCTGCACACACCTGCACACACCTGCATGCATCTGCACACACCTGTGCACACACCTGCACACACCTGCACTTACCTGCACACACCTGCACACACCTATACACACCTGCACGCATCTGCACACACCTGAACACAGCATGGACTGTAAGCTCAGCTCACCTGCACTTACCTGCACACACCTGCACACTCCGTGGGTGCTGCGCGCTCACCTGTCACACACGCACACACACACACACACACCTGTCTGCAGGTGTGCTCCACACCTGCCCCACCCTGCCCGTGGCACGGGGACAGAGCCGGTGCTGCACACCTGTGCAGTGCACACCTGTGCGGTGCACACCTGTGCGGTGACACGCAGTGTACCTGCACTGCACACCTGACACACACCTGCACACACCTGACAGACACACCTGACACACCTGAGACACTTGGACACACCTGACACACACCTGCTCACACCTGCACACACCTGCACATACCTGACAGACACCTTCACACACCTGACAGACACACCTGCACACACCTGCGCATGCTTGACAGACACCTGGCACACCTGACAGACACACCTGCACACCTGCACACACACCACACACCCTCAGTCCTGTGCATGTACAGGTAATGCAGGTAATGCTCTCGCTGCTCACACCTGTACACACCTGGCACACCTGGCACACCTGGCACTCGCAGCCCGGTGTCCGTGCAGGTGCCACACACACCTGTACACACCTGGCACACCTGGCACACCTGGCACTCGCAGCCCGGTGTCCATGCAGGTGCCACACACACCTGACAGACACACCTGACAGACACACCTGTACACACCTGACACACCTGGCACACTCAGCCCGGTGTCCGTGCAGGTGCCGCAGGTGCCGCAGGTGCCACACACACCTGTACACACCTGGCACACCTGGCACACCTGGCACACTCGCAGCCCGGTGTCCGTGCAGGTTCCACACACACCTGTACACACCTGGACACACCTGGCACACCTGGCACACTCAGCCCGGTGTCCGTGCAGGTGCCGCAGGTGCCACACACACCTGTACGCACCTGGCACACCTGGCACACCTGGCACACTCAGCCCGGTGTCCATGCAGGTGTCGCAGGTGCCGCAGGTGCCACACTCCCTGCACTCGCCACAGGCGCTGCCAATGCTGCTGCTGCTCTCACCTGTGCGCACCTGGACGCACCTCACACACACCTGAACACACCTGAACATACCTGAACATACCTCACACACCTGTACACACTTCACACACACCTCACACACAGGTACGCACCTCACACACAGGTACACACCTGTACACATCTGGACATAGCTGAACACAGGTACCTCACAGACACCTGTAGACACTTGAACACGCCTCACACACCTGTACACACCTGTTACACACACCTGTACACACACCTGTACACACACCTGTACACACACCTGTACACACACCTGCCTACGTCGCATGCCCTGCAGGTGGCGCACGTGCCACACGCACTGCAAATAATGCAAATACTGCACTCACCTGCACACACCTGTACACACCTGCACACACCTGTACACACCTGCACACACCTGTACACATCAGATACACTGCAGGTGCTTCCAATACTGCTGCTGCTGCTGCACACACCTGTACACACCTGTACACACCTCACACACCTGTACACGCCTGTACACACCTGTACACACCTGCACTCCCCTCTGCACACCTGACACACCTCTACACACCTGCACACCTGTACATCACACATACCTGTGCACCTGTACACACCGCACACCTGCACACACCTGTACACACCTGCACTCCCCTCCGCACACCTGACACACCTCTACACACCTGAACACACCTGCACACCTGTACATCACACATACCTGTGCACCTGTACACACCACACACCTGCACACAACACACACCTGCACACACCTGTACACACCTGACACACCTGCACACACCTGCACACACCTGCACACCTGTACACACCTGACACACCTGCACACCACACACACCTGCACACACCTGCACACACCTGCACCCACCTGCCACACCTGCCCAAGGTGCGCTCCCCACACGTGCCACAGGTGCCGCAGCCGCTGCCCCCCAGCCCCCCCAGGTGCCCCCCCAGGTGCCCCCCCAGGTGTGTCCCCCCCTCCTCACCTGGGCGCCCCCGGGGGCGGGGCCGGGGCGGGGCCCCGCCCCCCCCAATTCAGGTACTGCAGGCCCGGGAGCTCCGCCCCCGTTTTGTTCCCGCGGGCGGGGGTCCCGGGGGTCCCGGGGGTCCCGGGGGGTGGTCCCGGGGGGTGATCCCGGGGGTCGCCCCCCGGCGTTTCCCGCGGAATTTGAGGATTTCAGGACAAGCACAAACGGCCCCCGCGGCCCCCCCGCGGCCAATAAAGGGACGAACCTGCCCCCGCCTCCGCCTCACCTGCGCCGACCCCCGCGACCCCCGCGGGAACCCCCGAGACCCCCGGGACCCCCGGGATCACCACCGGGATCACCCCACGGGACCCCCGCGACCCCCGGGATCACCACCGGGATCACCCCCCGCGACCCCCGGGACCACCGGGATCACCCCCCGAGACCCCCGGGACCCCCGGGATCACCACCGGGATCACCCCACGGGACCCCCGGGATCACCCCCCGAGACCCCCGGGATCACCCGCCGAGACCCCCGGGACCCCCGGGATCACCACCGGGATCACCCGCCGAGACCCCCGGGACCCCCGGGATCACCACCGGGATCACCCCCCGAGACCCCCGGGACCCCCGGGATCAGCCTACGGGACCCCCGGGATCACCCCCCGAGACCCCCGGGACCCCCGGGATCACCACCGGGATCACCCCACGGGACCCCCGCGACCCCCGGGATCACCCCACGGGACCCCCAGGATCACCCCCCGCGACCCCCGGGACCCCCGGGATCACCCCACGGGACTGTCCTCCCCGACCAGCCCCGTGACCACCGCGCGAGCCCCCCGGGACCTCCCCACGCGACCCTCGGGACCACCGGGGCCACCCCACGGGACCCTCGGGACCCCCGCGGGAGCCCCCGGGACCCACGAGACCCCCGGGACAGCCCCACGGGACCCTCGGGACCACCCCCGGGACCACCGGGGCCACCCCCCGGGACCCCCCCAACGGGACCCCCGCGACAACGGGGAGCACCCCCGGGACCTCCCACCCGCGGGACCCCCGGCCCCAGAGACCCCCGAACCGCGGGACCCCGGGACCCCCGCCCGGGGGGGCTCACGGGACCCCCGACCCGCGCTGGGGTTGGGGTGCAGGTGTGGGGCTGGTGGAGACCCCCCGTGTCCCCCCCGTGTCCCCCCCGTTTGTCCCCCCCGTGTCCCCCCCATGTCCCCCCGTTTGTCCCCCCCGTGTCCCCCCCATGTCCCCCCGTTTGTCCCCCCCGTGTCCCCCCCATGTCCCCCCGTTTGTCCCCCCCGTGTCCCCCCCATGTCCCCCCGTTTGTCCCCCCCGTGTCCCCCACATGTCCCCCCCATGTCCCCCCCGTGTCCCCCCCGTTTGTCCCCCTCGTGTCCCCCCCGTGTCCCCCCCATGTCCCCCCGTGTCCCCCCCATGTCCCCTCGTGTCCCCCCCGTGTCCCCTCATGTCCCCCATGTCCCCCCCATGTCCCCCCCATGTCCCCCCATGTCCCCCCCGTGTCCCCCCCGTGTCCCCCCCGTGTCCCCCCCATGTCCCCTCGTGTCCCCCCCGTGTCCCCCCCAGGGCCGCCCCGCCCCCCAGGCAGCGCCAGGCCCTGACCCCTCTGTCCCCAGGGCTATTTTTAGCTCTGGCCTCAGCGCGGGGGGGGAGGGGAGGGGGGGGGGCCCGACCCCCCATAGCCCCACACCGACCCCCTCCATAGCCCCACACCGACCCCCTCCATAGCCCCCCAAGACCCCCCCAGAGCCCCCCCAGAGCCGCCCCTAGCCCTCCCACTCTGACCCCCCCATAGCCCCCCCAGAACCGCCCATAGCCCCCCACACCGACCCCCATAGCCCCCCACACCGACCCCACATAGCCCCCCACACCGACCCCCCACAGCCCCCCACACCGACCCCCCATAGCCCCCCACACCGAGCCCCCATAGGCCCCCACACCGAGCCCCCCATAGCCCCCCACACCGAGCCCCCACAGCCCCCCACACCGACCCCCATAGCCCCCCACACCGACCCCCATAGCCCCCCACACCGACCCCCATAGCCCCCCACACCGAGCCCCCACAGCCCCCCACACCGACCCCCATAGCCCCCCACACCGACCCCCATAGCCCCCCACACCGACCCCACATAGCCCCCCACACCGAGCCCCCATAGCCCCCCACACCGAGCCCCCATGGCCCCCCACACCGACCCCCCACAGCCCCCCACACCGACCCCCCATAGCCCCCCACACCGAGCCCCCATGGCCCCCCACACCGACCCCACACAGCCCCCCACACCGAGCCCCCATAGCCCCCCACACCGACCCCCCATAGCCCCCCACACCGAGCCCCCACAGCCCCCCACACCGAACCCCCCTCCTCGCTGTGGGGCTGCCCCATAGCAATGCCCAGCGCGACCCTGGGGCGCTGTGGGGCTGGGGGGCGCTCTGGGGCGCTGTGGGGTGGGTGTGTAGGGCCGGGGGCTGTGGGGACTGTGGGGCTGTGGGGCAGTGGGGGGCTGTGGGCGCTGTGGGGCTGGGGGCTGGGGGGCGCTGTGGGGCTGGGGGCTGTGGGGCGCTATGGGGCGCTGTGGGGCTGTGGGCGCTGTGGGGCTGGGGGCTGTGGGGCGCTGTGGGGCGCTGTGGGGCGCTGTGGGGTGTTGGGGATGAGGCTCGGGCTCTCGCCCCACATCTCGGGGGTGCCCCATAATTTGGAGGTGCCTCCCGTGCTGGGCGCGCCCCACAGCTCGGGGAGCCCCAGAGTTCCCGGGGGGCCTCCGAGCCCTCCCCAGCCCCACATCTCGGGGTGCCCCACATCTCGGGGGTGCCCCACATCTCGGGCTGTGCCCCATAGATCGGGAGTGCTCCACATCTCGGGGGTGCCCCATAGATCGGGGGTGCCCCACATCTCGGGGTGCCCCACATCTCAGGCTGTGCCCCATCGATCGGGGGTGCCCCACATCTTCTGGACCCCCCACATCTCCGGGGTGCCCCACATCTCCGGGATCCCCCATATCCCAGAGGTGCCCCACATCTCTGGGGTGCCCCACACCTGCAGGGTCCCCCTATCCCGGGGGTGCCCCACATCTCAGGCTGTGCCCCATAGATCGGGGGGGGCACAGGTCCCACACGTGCCCCACATCTCGGGGGTGCCCCACAATTCAGGGCTGCCCCACATCCTGGGGGTGCCCCACATCCCAGGGATCCCCCACGTCCCGGGACCCCCACGCCCCCTCCCCACGCCCCCTCCCCACGGCCCGCCCCCGTCCCGGGTGGCCCCGGGCCCCTCCCCATGGCCTTGGGCGGGGCCGATAAAGGGGGCGATAAGGGGGGGGGCTACGGGGGGGCGATAAAAGGGGGGCGATCAAGGGGGGCGATAAAAGGGGGCGCTACCAGGGGGGCACAGCCATGGGCGCCCCGGGCTGGCTGTGGGGCCGGGGGGCGCGGCGGGCGCTGAGCTCGGGGGTCGCCCCCCGCCCGGGGGGGCCGCGGCCGTTCGAGGCCATGCCCCGCGCGGGCCCCAACCGCTGGGTGACCCTGCTGCGCCTCTGGGGCCGGGGGGGCTTCGAGCACTTCCACCGCCGCATGGAGGGGGGCTTCCGCCAGCTCGGGCCCGTCTACAGGTGAGGGGGGACACGGGGGGGACAGGGAATTGTCACCAGGGACCCCCCCCGGGGGGCTTCCGCCGCCTCGGGCCCGTCTACAGGTGAGGGGGACAGGGAATTGTCACCAGGGACCCCCGGGGATGGGGGACACCGGGAATTGTCACCAGGGACCCCCCCCGGGGGGCTTCCGCCAGCTCGGGCCCGTCTACAGGTGAGGGGGGACACGGGGGGACAGGGAATTGTCACCAGGGACCCCCCCCGGGGGGCTTCCGCCGCCTCGGGCCCGTCTACAGGTGAGGGGGGACACGGGGGGGACAGGGAATTGTCACCAGGGACCCCCCCCGGGGGGCTTCCGCCAGCTCGGGCCCGTCTACAGGTGAGGGGGGACAGGGAATTGTCACCAGGGACCCCCGGGGGTGGGGGACACCAGGAATTGTCACCAGGGACCCCCCCGGGGGGCTTCCGACAGCTCGGGCCCGTCTACAGGTGAGGGGGGACACGGGGGGTGGGGGGCACCGGGGGACACCAGGAATTGTCACCAGGGACCCTCCCGGGGGTGGGGGACACCGGGGACAGAGGACCCCAAATGGCCCCGGGGTGGGGGGGACACCGGGGACGGTGACCAGGGACCCCCGGGGGGCTTCCGGCAGTTCGGGACCCCCTGTAGGTGGGGGGACACCGGGGCTGGGGGGGGGACACGTGACCCCAAATGACCCCGGGGACCGCCGAGAGTGGGGGGACCCCCGAGAGTGGGGGGACCCTTTTGGGTGGGTGGTCCCGACTGACCCCATGCCATCCCCAGGACCCTCCCCCCGTTTTGGGGTTCCTGGTTTTGGGGTCCCATTGGGGGTCTCACTGATGGGGTCCTGTTTTCGGTGTCCCATGGGGGTCTCACTGAGGGGGTCCCGTTTTGGGGTCCCATTGGGGGTCCCAGTGAGGGGGGTCCCGTTTTGGGGCCCCATTGGGGTCCCATTGAAGCTCTTCCATTTTTGGGGTCCCTTTGGGGCTCCCATTTTTGGGGTCCCATTGGGGTCCCGCTGAGGGCTCCCCGGTTTTGGGGTCCCACTGAAGGGCTCCCCGGTTTTGGGGTCCCGCTGAGGGCTCCCCGGTTTTGGGGTCCCGCTGAAGGGCTCCCCGGTTTTGGGGTCCCGCTGAGGGCTCCCCGGTTTTGGGGCGCCATTGAGTTCCCACTGAAGCTCCCCTGGTTTGGGTTCCCACTGAAGCCCTCTCGGTTTTGGGGTCCCTTTGAGGGTCCCATTTTCGGGGTCCCCCTGAAGCTCTCCCCGTTTTCGGGGTGCACTGAAGCTCTCCCCATTTTGGGGTGCACTGAATCTCCGTTTCGGGGCGCAGGGACCGCGTGGGCTCCCGGGGTTGGGTGCTTTCCTCTGACCCCATTTTTGGGGTCTCTTTGGGGGTCCCATTTTCGGGGTCACTTTGAGGCTCCCGTTTTTAGGGTCCCCCTGAGGCTCTCCCCATTTTCGGGGCGCAGGGACCGCGTGGGCTCCCGGGGTTGGGTGCTTTCCTCTGACCCCATTTTTGGGGTCCCTTTGAGGCTCCCGGATTTGGGGTCCCACTGAACGGCTCCCCGTTTTTGGGGTCCTACTGAGGGAGTCCCGTTTTTGGGGTCCCATTGGGGTCCCGCTGAAGCTCTCCCTGTTTTTGGGGTCCCGCTGAGGCTCTCCCCATTTTCGGGGCGCAGGGACCGCGTGGGCTCCCGGGGTTGGGTGCTTTCCTCTGACCCCATTTTTGGGGTCCCATTGGGGTCCCACTGAAGCTCTTCCATTTTTGGGGTCCCATTGGGGTCCCACTGAAGCTCTTCCATTTTTGGGGTCCCATTGGGGTCCCACTGAAGCTCTTCCATTTTTGGGGTCCCATTGGGGTCCCACTGAAGCTTTCCCATTTTTGGGGTCCCATTGGGGTCCCACTGAAGCTCTCCCATTTTTGGGGTGCACTGACTCCCCGTTTCGGGGCGCAGGGACCGCGTGGGCTCCCGGGGTTGGGTGCTTTCCTCTGACCCCATTTTTGGGGTCCCATTTGGGGGTCCCACTGTATCTCTCCCCATTTCCGGGGTCCCCCGAAGCTCTCCCATTTTGGGGTGCACTGACTCCCCGTTTCGGGGCGCAGGGACCGCGTGGGCTCTCTGGACTGCGTGAACATCCTGCTGCCCCAGGACGCGGCGCAGCTGCTGCGCGCCGAGGGTCCTTTCCCCCGCAGGATGGGCATCGCCGCCTGGAGCGCCCACCGCAGCCTGCGCGCCCACCGCCGCGGCCTCTTCCTGCTGTGAGCACTGGGACAGACTGGGGGATACTGGGACAGACTGGGAATGGACTGGGAGTGTGCTGGGAGTGTGCTGGGATGGGCACTGGGAGCACTGGGATGGGCACTGGGGGCACTGGGATGGCATCGCCGCCTGGAGCGCCCACCGCAGCCTGCGCGCCCACCGCCGCGGCCTCTTCCTGCTGTGAGCACTGGGAATGGACTGGGGGATACTGGGAATGGACTGGGAGTGTGCTGGGAGTGTGCTGGGATGGGCACTGGGAGCACTGGGATGGGCACTGGGAGCACTGGGGGCACTGGGATGGCATCGCCGCCTGGAGCGCCCACCGCAGCCTGCGCGCCCACCGCTGCGGCCTCTTCCTGCTGTGAGCACTGGGAGCACTGGGACAGACTGGGAATGGACTGGGAGTGTGCTGGGAGTGTGCTGGGATGGGCACTGGGAGCACTGGGATGGGCACTGGGAGCACTGGGATGGGCACTGGGAGCACTGGGGGCACTGGGATGGCATCGCCGCCTGGAGCGCCCACCGCAGCCTGCGCGCCCACCGCTGCGGCCTCTTCCTGCTGTGAGCACTGGGACAGACTGGGGGATACTGGGACAGACTGGGAATGGACTGGGAGTGTGCTGGGAGTGTGCTGGGATGGGCACTGGGGGCACTGGGATGGGCACTGGGAGCACTGGGGGCACTGGGATGGCATCGCCGCCTGGAGCGCCCACCGCAGCCTGCGCGCCCACCGCTGCGGCCTCTTCCTGCTGTGAGCACTGGGACAGACTGGGGGATACTGGGAATGGACTGGGAGTGTACTGGGAGTGTGCTGGGATGGGCACTGGGAGCACTGGGATGGGCACTGGGGGCACTGGGATGGCATCGCCGCCTGGAGCGCCCACCGCAGCCTGCGCGCCCACCGCTGCGGCCTCTTCCTGCTGTGAGCACTGGGAATGGACTGGGACATACTGGGAATGGACTGGGAGTGTGCTGGGAGTGTGCTGGGATGGGCACTGGGAGCACTGGGATGGCACTGGGATGGCATCGCCGCCTGGAGCGCCCACCGCAGCCTGCGCGCCCACCGCCGCGGCCTCTTCCTGCTGTGAGCACTGGGGATACTGGGCAAACTGGGAGATACTGGGACATACTGGGAATGGACTGGGATGGGCACTGGGAGCACTGGGATGGGCACTGGGAGCACTGGGGGCACTGGGATGGCATCGCCGCCTGGAGCGCCCACCGCAGCCTGCGCGCCCACCGCCGCGGCCTCTTCCTGCTGTGAGCACTGGGACAGACTGGGAATGGAGTGGGAGTGTGCTGGGATGGGCACTGGGAGCACTGGGATGGGCACTGGGGGCACTGGGATGGCATCGCCGCCTGGAGCGCCCACCGCAGCCTGCGCGCCCACCGCTGCGGCCTCTTCCTGCTGTGAGCACTGGGACAGACTGGGGGATACTGGGAATGGACTGGGAGTGTGCTGGGATGGGCACTGGGAGCACTGGGATGGGCACTGGGAGCACTGGGAGCACTGGGATGGGCACTGGGAGCACTGGGATGGGCACTGGGATGGGCACTGGGATGGCACTGGGAGCACTGGGATGGGCACTGGGATGGGCACTGGGATGGGCACTGGGAGCACTGGGATGGGCACTGGGATGGGCACTGGGATGGGCACTGGGAGCACTGGGATGGGCACTGGGGGCACTGGGATGGCACTGGGGGCACTGGGGGCACTGGGGGCACTGGGATGGGCACTGGGGGTACTGGGATGGGCACTGGGAGCAGTGGAATGGGCACTGGGAGCACTGGGATGGCACTGGGAGCACTGGGATGGCACTGGGGGCACTGGGGTTTTGGGGCTTTTGGGGTTTTTGGGGTTTTTTTTGTTTTTGGGGTTTTGGGGGTTTTGGGGGTTTTGGCTTTTTTGGGGTTTTTCGGGGGTTTTGGGGTTTTTTTGGTTTTTGGTGTTTTGGGGTTTTGGGGATTTTTGGGGTTTTCAGGTTTTTGCTTTTTGGGGTTTTTGGGGTCCCTGTCACCCTGCTGACCCCAGTTTTTTGGGGTTTTTGGGGTTCTGGGGACAGGAACGGCCCCGAGTGGCGCGCGGACCGGCTGGCCCTGAACCGAGCCGTGCTGTCCCTGTCGCTGTCACCCTGCTGACCCCAGTTTGGGGTTTTGGGGTTTTTGGGGTTCCTGTCACCCTGCTGACCCCAGTTTTTTGGGTTTTTTTGGGGTTTTTGGGGACAGGAACGGCCCCGAGTGGCGCGCGGACCGGCTGGCCCTGAACCGAGCCGTGCTGTCCCTGTCGCTGTCACCCTGCTGACCCCAGTCTGGGGTTTTTGGGTTTTTGGGGTTTTTGGGGTCCCTGTCACCCTGCTGACCCCAGTTTTTTGGGTTTTTGGGGACAGGAACGGCCCTGAGTGGCACTCGGACCGGCTGGCCCTGAACCGAGCCATGCTGTCCCTGTCGCTGTCACCCTGCTGACCCCAGTCTGGGGTTTTTGGGGTTTTTGGGGTCCCTGTCACCCTGCTGACCCCAGTTTGGGGTTTTTGGGGTTTTTGGGGTCCCTGTCACCCTGCTGACCCCAGTTTTTTGGGGTTTTTGGGACAGGAACGGCCCCGAGTGGCGCGCGGACCGGCTGGCCCTGACCCGAGCCGTGCTGTCCCTGTCGCTGTCACCCTGCTGACCCCAGTTTGGGGTTTTGGGGTTTTTGGGGTTTTTGGGGTTCCTGTCACCCTGCTGACCCCAATTCGGGGTTTTTGGGGTTTTTGGGGTTTTGGGGACAGGAATGGCCCCGAGTGGCGCGCGGACCGGCTGGCCCTGAACCGAGCCGTGCTGTCCCTGTCGCTGTCACCCTGCTGACCCCAGTTTGGGGTTTTTGGGTTTTTGGGGTCCCTGTCACCCTGCTGACCCCAGTTTTTTGGGGTTCTGGGGACAGGAACGGCCCCGAGTGGCGCGCGGACCGGCTGGCCCTGAACCGAGCCGTGCTGTCCCTGTCGCTGTCACCCTGCTGACCCCAGTTTGGGGTTTTGGGGTTTTTGGGGTTCCTGTCACCCTGCTGACCCCAGTTTTTTGGGTTTTTTTGGGGTTTTTGGGGACAGGAACGGCCCCGAGTGGCGCGCGGACCGGCTGGCCCTGAACCGAGCCGTGCTGTCCCTGTCGCTGTCACCCTGCTGACCCCAGTTTGGGATTTTTGGGGTTCCTGTCACTCTGCTGACCCCAATTCGGGGTTTTTGGGGTTTTTGGGGTTTTGGGGACAGGAACGGCCCCGAGTGGCGCGCGGACCGGCTGGCCCTGAACCGAGCCGTGCTGTCCCTGTCGCTGTCACCCTGCTGACCCCAGTTTGGGGTTTTTGGGTTTTTGGGGTTTTTGGGGTCCCTGTCACCCTGCTGACCCCAGTTTTTTGGGTTTTTGGGGACAGGAACGGCCCTGAGTGGCACTCGGACCGGCTGGCCCTGAACCGAGCCGTGCTGTCCCTGTCGCTGTCACCCTGCTGACCCCAGTCTGGGGTTTTTGGGGTTTTTGGGGTCCCTGTCACCCTGCTGACCCCAGTTTGGGGTTTTTGGGGTTTTTGGGGTCCCTGTCACCCTGCTGACCCCAGTTTTTTGGGGTTTTTGGGACAGGAACGGCCCCGAG
Source organism: Acanthiza pusilla (assembly GCA_036630365.1). Lineage (NCBI taxonomy): Eukaryota > Metazoa > Chordata > Aves > Passeriformes > Acanthizidae > Acanthiza > Acanthiza pusilla. Next base: position 35,427 of record JAXCHO010000429.1, read on the forward strand.
TGGCGCGCGGACCGGCTGGCCCTGAACCGAGCCGTGCTGTCCCTGTCGCTGTCACCCTGCTGACCCCAGTTTGGGGTTTTTGGGTTTTTGGGGTCCCTGTCACCCTGCTGACCCCAGTTTTTTGGGGTTCTGGGGACAGGAACGGCCCCGAGTGGCGCGCGGACCGGCTGGCCCTGAACCGAGCCGTGCTGTCCCCCGCCGGCGCTCGTCGCTTTGTCCCCATGCTGGACGCGGTGGCTCGCGACTTCGCGCAGGCGCTGCGGGGCCGAGTGCGCGCGACCCCCGGGGGGGCGCTGACCATCGACCCCCACCCGCTGCTCTTCCGCTTCACCCTCGAGGGTGAGCGACAGAGACCCCCGAGACCCCCGCGGTGGGGGGGGACACCCTCGGGGGATTGGGGGGGTGGGACCCCCGGGGGATGGGGGAGGTGATATTGGGACCCCCAGGGGATGGGGGGGCGACATTGGGACCCCCGGAGGATTGGAGGGGTAGGACCCCGGGACCCCCAGGGGATAGTGGGGGGATGACATTGGGACCCCCGGGACCCCCGGCTTGGGGGGGACACCCCCGGGGGATGGGGAGTGTGACATTGGGACCCCCGGGACCCCCAGGGGATGGTGGGGGGGCGACATTGGGACCCCCGGCTTGGGGGGGGTGGGACCCCCGGGGGATGGGGAGGTGACAATAGGACCCCCGCGACCCCCGGCTTGGGGGGTGGGACCCCCGGGGGATGGGGAGGTGACCATGGGACCCCCGGGATCCCCAGGGGATGGTGGGATGTGACATTGGGACCCCCAATAGGGGCAGGGGGTGTCCATCAGGCGCCCCCCGCCCCAAATTTGGGGGTGCGGAAGGGGTGCAGCCCCAGGCGATGGGGGGGGGACAATGGCGGTCCCGGGGCTGTGACAATGGGGGTGTGACATTGGGGGTCCCAGGGGGTGTGACATTGGGGGTCCCAGGGGGTCTGAAATTGGGGGTCCCGAGGGTCTGACAATGGGGGTCCCAGGGGTGTGACAATGGGGGTCCCGGGTGTGACCATGGGGGTCCCGGAGAGGTGACAATGGGGGTCCCAGGGAGGTGACAATGGGGGGTCCCCGGGCTGTGTCAATGGGGGTCCCGGGGCTGTGACAGTGGGGGTCTGACAATGGGGGTCCCGGGGCTGTGACCATGGGGGTCCCTGGGTCTGACATTGGGGGTCCCGGGGGTGTGACAGTGGGGGTCTGACAGTGGGGGTCTTGGGGCTCTGAAATTGAGGGTCCCGGGGCTGTGACCATGGGGGTCCCGGGGCTGTGACCATGGGGGTCCCTGGGTCTGACACTGGGGGTCCCGGGGCTCTGAGGGGCCGTCTCTCCGGCGCCCCCCGCCCCAATTTCGGGCTCTGACAGTGCCCCCCCCCAGCCAGCAGCTACGCGCTCTACGGGGAGCGCCTGGGGCTGCTGGGGGGCTCGGGGGCCGCTGGGGAGGGGGCGCAGCGCTTCCTGGGGGCGCTGGAGGAGATGCTGCAGACCACCCTGCCCCTGCTCTTCGTGCCCCCCGCCCTGCTGCGCCTGCACCCCCCGCTCTGGCAGCGCCACCTGCGCGCCTGGGACACCATCTTCCAACACGGTGAGTGGGGAGGGGCGCCGGGACCCCCAGGGACCCCCAGGGACACCCCACCCAGAGAGACCCCCAGAGAGACCCCCAGGGACCCCCACCCAGCCATTCCCCCCCCGCTCTGGCAGCGCCACCTGCGCGCCTGGGACACCATCTGCCAGCACGGTGAGTGGGGAGGGGCTCAGGGACCCCCAGGGACCCCCATCCAGGGAAATCCCCAGGGAAACCCCCAGGGACCCCCACCCAGCCATCCCCCCCCGCTCTGGCAGCGCCACCTGCGCGCCTGGGACACCATCTTCCAGCACGGTGAGTGGGGAGGGGCTCAGGGACCCCCACCCTGAGAGACCCCCACCCAGAGAGACCCCCAGGGCCCCCCCCAGGGACCCCCACCCAGGGACACCCCCACTCTGGCAGCTCCACCTGCGCGCCTGGGACACCATCTGCCAGCACGGTGAGTGGGGAGGGGGCGCCGGGACCCCCAGGGACCCCCAGGGACCCCCAGGGACACCCCGGGGACCCCCTCGGGACCCTCACCCAGAGAGACCCCCAGGGAAACCCCCAGGGACCCCCCCAGGGACTGCCTGGGACACCATCTGCCAGCACGGTGAGTGGGGAGGGGGTGCCGGGACCCCCCAGGGATCTCAGGGTGTCTCAGGGTGGGGGTCTCGGCGCCCCCCAGAATTGAGAATCCCCGAGGGTGGAAGGTCTCAGGAATTGGGGAGGGGCTCGGGGTGGGGGTCCCAGTGCCCCCCCGTTAAAAAGGGACCAAATGGGGGTCCCACTGCCCCTCCCCCTCATTAGAGATGGGCCAAACCGGGGGTCCAGGCGCCCCCCAGAATTGAGAATCCCCGAGGGTGGGGGTCTCAGGAATGGGGGGGTCTCAGTCTGGGGGTCCCGGCGCCCCCCAGAATTGGGAGACCCCCCCGGGGGTGTCTCAGGAATGGGGGGGATCTCAGTCTGGGGGTCCCGGCTCCTCCCACAATTGAGAATCCCCGAGGGTGGGGGTCTCAGGAATGGGGGGGGGTCTCAGTCTGGGGGTCCCGGCGCCCCCCGGAATTGGGAATCCCCGAGGGTGGGGGTCTCAGGAATGGGGGGGGGGTCTCAGTCTGGGGGTCCCGGCGCCCCCCACCCCTAACGCCCCCCCCCCCCCGCAGCCGACGAGAACATCCAGCGCATTTACCGCGAGTTCTGCCGGGGGGCGCCCGGCCCTGGGGGGGCTCCCGGGGGGGCTCCTCCCGGGGGGGGTCCCGGGGGGTCTCCCGGGGGGGTCCTGGCGGAGCTGCTGCTGCAGGGACAGCTCCCCCTGCCCTCCATCAAGGCCAACGTCACCGAGTTCACCGCGGGCGGCGTGGACACCGTGAGGGGGGCGGGGGGCTTGGGGGGGGCCGGGGGGCTTGGGGGGCACGCAGAGGGGGCTTGGGGGGGATTTGGGGCGGGGGGCACAGGGGAAGGGGCGTGGGGAGTGGGGAGAAGGGGGGTGGGGTGGTTTGGGGGGCACCGCGGGGGTTGGGGGGGTTTGGGGGGTGTTGGGGCGGTTTTGGGTCGGGGGCGCACGGGGAGGGGAGGGGGGAGTTGTGAGGATTTGGGGGCTGGAGGGAATTGGGGGTTTGGGGATGTTTTGGGGGGGCGGCCCGAGGGGGTTTGGGGAGGATTTGAGGTGGGGGGTGGGGCGCCCAGAGGGGGTTTGGGGGGATTTGGGTCGGGGGGCACACGGGGAGGGCGTGGGGAGCTGCGAGGATTTGGGGGCTGGAGGGAATTGGGGGTTTGGGGGGGCTTGGGGAGGGTTTGGGGGGATTTGGGGCGGGGGGCGCAGGGGAGGGCGTGGGGAGTTGTGAGGATTTGGGGGCTGGAGGGAATTGGGGTTTGGGGATGTTTTGGGGGGGCACCCAGAGGGGGTTTGGGGGGATTTGGGTCGGGGGGAGAAAGGGGACTGGGAGGGATTGGGGGTGGGGGGAATGGGGGGGTCCCGGGGGGGTCATTTGGGGATCAGCGTTGGAGGGTCCGGGGGGGCTCAATTTGGGGTCGCAGGAGGGGTCTCGAGGGGTCCCTGGGAGGTCAATATAGGGGTCCCGGGGGGTCTCTGGGGGTCCCGGGGGGTCCCGGGGGGTCTCTGGGGGTCCCGGGGGGTCTCTGGGGGTCTCTGGGGGGGGTCTCTCACCCCTCCCCCCCGCAGACAGCCATCCCGCTGCTGTTCACGCTGTCCCTGCTGGGTTATTTTGGGATTATTCGGGGAATTGTTTTGGGGTTTTTTGGGGTTTTCAGAGCAGGGGAGTCTCTGAGGGTCCCTGGGGGTCTCTGGGGGTCTCTGGGGGGGGTCTCTCACCCCTCCCCCCCCCCAGACAGCCATCCCGCTGCTGTTCACGCTGTTCGAGCTGGGCAGGAACCCCGCGGTGCAGAGCGAGCTGCGCGAGGAGCTGCGCGCGGCCGGCGCTGTCCCCAAGGCTGTCCCCAAGGATGTCCCCAAGGATGTCCCCAAGGATGGCCCCGGGGGTGTCACCGAGGGTGGCCCCGGGGGTGGCCCCGGGGGTGTCACCGAGGGGGTCCCCGGGGGGGTCCCGGGGGGCTCCCGCCCCCTGCCCGAGCTGCTGGGGGAGCTGCCGCTGCTGAAAGCTGCCATCAAAGAGACCCTCCGGTGCGGGGGGGCTGGGGGCGCTGGGGGGGCTGGGGGGGACTGGGGGGGCTGGGGGGGCTGGGGGGACTGGGAGGGACTGGGGGGACTGGGGGGACTGGGGGGGACTGGGGGAACTGAGGATACTGGGGAGACTGGGGGGGAGACTGGGAGGGACTGGGGGGCACTGGGATGGACTGGGGGCACTGGGAGGGACTGGGGGGCACTGGGATGGACTGGGGGGCACTGGGATGGCACTGGGGGCACTGGGATGGCACTGGGAGAGCACAGGGGGGCACTGGGGGTGACTGTTGGGGGGGGCTGCGGGCACTGGGATGGCACTGGGGGCACTGGGGGGCACTGGGGGGCACTGGGATGGCACTGGGGAGCACTGGGGGGCACTGGGATGGCACTGGGGAACACTGGGGGGCACTGGGGTCACTGGGATGGCACTGGGATGTCACTGGGGGGCACTGGGGGTCACTGGGGGTCCCGGCGGCTTTGGGGAGCCCTCAGGGGGCGCAGACGCAGCCCTGCCTGGGGGCACTGGGCAAACTGGGCTGTACTGGGAGCAGCCCCCCCCCCCAGCCCCCCAACGCCCCCCAACGCCCCCCGTGCCCCCCAACGCCCCCCGTGCCCCCCAGGCTGTACCCCGTGGGCATCACCGTGCAGCGCTACCCTGCCCGGGACGTGGAGCTGCACAACTACCGCGTGCCCGCGGGGGTCAGTGGGCAGGGGTCTGCGGGGGTCTGGGGGGTCTGGGGGGTCGAGGGGGCTCGGGGGTGGTCCCGGGCTGGTCCCGGGCAGTGAGTGGGCCAGGGGTCCGGGGGGCACGGGCGTCCCGGGGGGTCCTGGTGGTGGTCCCGGGGGGTCCCAGGGTGGTCCCAGGTGGTCCTGGGGGTGGTCTGGGGGTCCCGGGGTATCCTGGGGGTGAGTGCCGGGGGGTCCCGGGGGTCCCAGGGGGGTCCGGGGTTGGTCTGGGGGTGGCCCCGGAGGTGGTCCCGGGGGTGAGTGGGCCAGGGGTCCGGGGGGCACGGGGGGTCCGAGGGTGGTCCCGGGGGAGTCCCGGGGGATCCTGGAGGTGAGTGGGGCCAGGGCCCCGGGGGGTGTCCTGGGGGGTCCCGGGGGTGGTCCCAGCTGTGTCCCCCCCCAGACGCTGTGCCAGGTGTCGCTGTACGCCATGGGCCGCGGTCCCGAGGTGTTCTGGGGGATGTGCTGGGGGGGATCCCGGGGGTCCTGGGGGTCCCAGGGGTGATCCTGGGGGTGGTCCCGGGGGTGATCCCAGGGGTCCCAGCTGTGCCCCCCCCCAGACGCTGTGCCAGGTGTCGCTGTACGCCATGGGCCGCAGTCCCGAGGTGTTCCCGAGGGGGATCCCGGGGGTCCCGGGGGTGGTCCCAGGGATCCCGGGGATCTCGGGGCTGTTCCCGGGGGTGGTCCCGGGGGTGGTCCGAGCTGTGTCCCCCCCCAGACGCTGTGCCAGGTGTCGCTGTACGCCATGGGCTGCAGTCCCGAGGTGTTCCCGAGGGGATCCCGGGGGTCCCGGGGATCTCGGGGCTGTTCCCGGGGGTGGTCCCGGGGGTCCCGGGGGTGGTCCCGGGGGTGGTCCGAGCTGTGTCCCCCCCCAGACGCTGTGCCAGGTGTCGCTGTACGCCATGGGCCGCAGTCCCGAGGTGTTCCCGAGGTGTTTCTGGGGGGGTCCCGGGGGTCCCAGGGGTGGTCCCAGGGATCCCGGGGATCTCGGGGCTGTTCCCGGGGGTGGTCCCGGGGGTCCCAGGGGGGTCCCAGCTCTCACCCCCCCCCCAGACGCTGTGCCAGGTGTCGCTGTACGCCATGGGCCGCAGCCCCGAGGTGTTCCCGAGGTGTTCCTGGGGGTGATCCCAGGGATGATCCCCGGGGTCTCAGGGGTCCCGGGGGTGTTCCGGGGGTCCTAGCTGTGTCCCCCCCCCCAGACGCTGTGCCAGGTGTCGCTGTACGCCATGGGCCGCAGTCCCGAGGTGTTCCCGCAGCCCGAGCGCTACGACCCTCGCCGCTGGCTCGGCGCCGATGACACTTCCTTCAAGGCCTTGGCCTTCGGCTTCGGCGCGCGCCAGTGCATCGGGCGGCGCCTGGCCGAGGCCCAGATGATGCTCTTCCTGGCCCACGTGCGTGGGGGGACCCCGGAACGGGGCTGGGCGGGGGGGTGGGACCCCCAGGAGGGGGTTTGTCCAGTGAGGTATTGGGGTGAGCCAAGATCTGGGGTGACCCAACACCTTAGGGTGACCCAACACTTTGGGGTGACCCAACAAGGTCTTGGAGTGACTCAAAGTCTTGGGGTGACCCAACACCTTGGGGTGACCCAACGAGGACTCGGGGTGACCCAAGATTTGGGGTGACCCAATGAGGACTCGGGGTGACCCAAGATTTGGGGTGACCCAACACTTTGGGGTGACCCAATGAGGTCTTGGGGTGACCCAACACCTTGGGGTGACCCAACGAGGACTCGCAGTGACCCAAGATTTGGGGTGACCCAACGAGGTCTTGGGGTGACCCAACACTTTGGGGTGACCCAACGAGGACTCGGGGTGACCCAAGATTTGGGGTGACCCAACACCTTGGGGTGACCCAATGAGGTCTTGGTTTGACCCAACGAGGTCTTGGGGTGACCCAACACTTTGGGGTGACCCAACGAGGACTCGGGGTGACCCAAGATTTGGGGTGACCCAACACCTTGGGGTGACCCAATGAGGTCTTGGTTTGACCCAACGAGGTCTTGGGGTGACCCAAGATTTGGGGTGACCCAACACCTTAGGGTGACCCAACACTTTGGGGTGACCCAACAAGGTCTTGAAGTGACTCAAAGTCTTGGGGTGACCCAACACCTTGGGGTGACCCAATGAGGACTCGGGGTGACCCAACACCTTGGGGTGACCCAACACCTTGGGGTGACCCAATAAGGTCTTGGTTTGACCAAATGAGGTTTTGGTTTGACCCAAAGTCTTGGCTTGACCCAACACCTTGGGGTGACCCAACAAGGCCTTGGGGTGACCCAATGAAGTCTTGGCTCGACCCAAAGTGTTGGTTTGACCCAATGAGGTCTTGGGGTGACCCAACGAGGTTTTGGCTTGACCCAACACCTTGGGGTGACCAAATGAAGTCTTGGCTTGACCCAAAGTCTTGGTTTGACCCAACGAGGTCTTGGTTTGATCCAATGAGGTCTTGGGGTGACCCAACACCTTGGGGTGACCCAATGAGGTCTTGGGGTGACCCAACACCTTGGGGTGACCCAGTGAGGTCATAGCTTGACCCAACGAGGCCTTGGCTTGACCCAACACCTTGGGGTGACCAAATGAAGTCTTGGCTTGACCCAAAGTCTTGGTTTGGCCCAACACCTGGTGGTGACCTAATGAGGTCTCAGGGTGACCCAACGAGGTCACGGCTTGACCCAAAGTCTTGGGGTGACCCAACGAGGTCTTGGCCTGACCCAACGAGGTCACGGCTTGACCCAAAGCCTTGGCCTGACCCAACGATCTCTTGGTCCAAGCCGATGTCTTGGATTGACCCCAAAGCACCTTGGCTTGGCCCAGCCATCTTTTGACCCAAAATATCCTTGACTTGACCCAAACCCCCTGGGCTTGACCCAAGCCCTCTTGTTTTGACCAAAAGTGCCTCATTTCGACCCAAAGTGCCCCTGCAGGTGCTGAGCAACTTCACCGTGGAGGCCGTGTGCCCCGAGGACGTGCCCACCGTGTTCCGCTTCATCCTCATGCCCGAGAAGTCACCTCTGCTCACCTTCCGCGCCCTCCACTGACCCCGGGGCACTGCGATGGGGCACTGGGAGCACTGCGATGGCACTGGGGGCACTGGGAGGAGACACTGGGGGCATTGGGAGCACTGGGATGGCATTGGAATGGCATTGGAATGGCACTGGGGGCACTGGGAGGAGACACTGGGGGCACTGGGAGCACTGGGATGGCATTGGAATGGCATTGGAATGGCACTGGGGGCACTGGGAGGAGACACTGGGGGCACTGGGAGCACTGGGAGGGCACTGGGAGGGCACTGGGGGCACTGGGATGGCACTGGGGGCACTGGGGGCACTGGGAGGGCACTGGGAGGGCACTGGGGGCACTGGGAGGGGACACCAGTGCTGGCTGTTGGGGTCGGCTGCAGGCACTGGGAGGGCACTGGGATGGCACTGGGGGCACTGGGAGGGCACTGGGGGCACTGGGAGGGCACTGGGGGCACTGGGATGGCACTGGGGGCACTGGGAGGGCACTGGGAGGGCACTGGGGGCACTGGGATGGCACTGGGAGGGCACTGGGGGCACTGGGGGCACTGGGAGGGCACTGGGGGCACTGGGATGGCACTGGGAGGGCACTGGGAGGGCACAGGGATGGCACTGGGATGGCACTGGGAGGGCACAGGGATGGCACTGGGATGGCACTGGGATGGCACTGGGATGGCACTGGGGGCACTGGGAGGGCACTGGGATGGCACTGGGAGGGCACTGGGATGGCACTGGGGGCACTGGGAGGGCACAGGGATGGCACTGGGATGGCACTGGGATGGCACTGGGATGGCACTGGGGGCACTGGGAGGGCACTGGGAGGGCACTGGGGGCACTGGGATGGCACTGGGAGGGCACTGGGGGCACTGGGGGCACTGGGAGGGCACTGGGGGCACTGGGATGGCACTGGGATGGCACTGGGATGGCACTGGGATGGCACTGGGGGCACTGGGAGGGCACTGGGGGCACTGGGAGGGCACTGGGAGGGCACTGGGGGGGGGTCCGCCCCATGTCACCTCCCCGTGTCCCTGTGTCGTGGGAGGAGCCTCGGGGTGGGGGAGGGGCAGGACCCCACACACCCCCGCGGGCAGTGGGAGGTGTTATGCAAATGAGATGCAAATCGTATGCAAATGAGCAGCGCTGAACAACTCAATAAACTCATGTCGCAGGCGCAATGGTGGTCCGGGGGGGGCGGGGACACCCCCAAACCGCCCCTCCCCCCCTCCCGAACCCCCCCATTGCAACCCAAACCCCGGACCCCCAAATTGCCCCCATGGCCCCCTCCTTCCCCCCATCGCGACCCCCCAAAATGCCCCCAAATCCCCCCACCCTCTGCCCCCTTTTTTTCTGAATTCACCCCCCACCGCCCCCCCAAAGCCCCCTCACCCCAAAGCCTCCCTCCCCCCCACTACACCCCCAAATTTCCCCAAATCCTATTTCCCCCAAATCCCTCCCAATCTCTCCCAAATCCCTCCAAAATTCCCCCAAATCCCTTCCCAATCACCCCAGTTTCCCCAATTTCCCCCAAAACTCTCCCCAATTCTCCCAAATCCCCCCATTTCCCCCAAATCCCCTCTCAATTTCCCCCAAATTCCCCCAAATCGCCTCCCAATTTTCGCCAATCCCCTCAAATCCTTACCAAATTCCCCCAAATCCCCCAATTTCCCCAAATCCCCCAATTTCCCCAAATCCCTCCCAACCCCCCCAAATCCCTCCCCAATTTCCCCCAAACCCCCCAAATCCTCCCCAATTCCCCCAAATCTCCCCCAATTTCCCCCAACTTCCCCCCAAATTCCCCCATTTCCCCCAAATCCTTCCCAATTTCCCCCAGACCCCCAAATCCTTACCAAATTCCCCCAAATCCTTCCCAATTTCCCCAATTTCCCCCAATTTCCCCCAAATCCCCTCCCAATCCCCCCAATTTCCCCCAACCCCCCAAATCTTTCCCAAACTCCCCCAAACCCCCCCAATTTTTCCCCCAATCCCCCAAATCCCCTCCCCATTCCCCCCAACCCCCTCCCAATCTCTCCCAAATCCTTCCCAATTTCCCCAAATTCCCCCAAATCCTTCCCAATTTCCCCAATTTCCCCAATTTCCCCAATTTCCCCAAACCCTCCCATTTCGCTCCGCCCCGCCCCTCTCCCCTTCCCGCCCTCCCATTGGCCACTCCTTATCCCGCCTCCCCTCCCCATTGGCTCCCCATTCCCCGTTCTCCCTCTCCATTGGCCGCTCCCCCCGCCCCTCAGGCCCGCTCGGCGCCGCCATTGGCGGAGGCGCGTGGGCGGGGCGTTGCCAGGTTACAAAGGGCGGGCGCGGCCGGGCCGGGCCCAGATGGGCGAGCGCGGGGGCAGCGCGGGGGCCGCGGCCCCGGGGGGCGACAGCGGCGGAGCGGCGACCCCCGGCAACGGGGGCACCGGGGGGGCCCGCAGGCGCCGGGGGGCACCCCCGAGAGCCGCCGCCGCCTCCGCGCACGGCGACAGCGCCGATGACCCCGCCGGAGACTTCAGGTAACGGGCCCAGCGCGGGAAACGGGACCCTCCCTCACGGCGGCAGCGGGAGCCCTCAGGGAGCCTTCCCCTCAGGGCGGCAGCGGGACCCTCGGGACCCCTCAGGGAGCCCTCCCCTCTCTGGGGACCCTCGGGTCCCCTCAGGGACCCCTCCCCTCACGGCGGCAGCGGGAGCCCTCAGGGAGCCTTCCCCTCAGGGTGGCAGCGGGACCCTCGGGACCCCTCAGGGTGGGAGCGAGACCCCTCAGGGACCCTCCCCTCTCTGGGGACCCTCGGGACCCCTCAGGGTGGGAGCGAGACCCCTCAGGGACCCCTCAGGGTGGGAGCGAGACCCCTCAGGGACCCCTCCCCTCTCTGGGGACACTCGGGACCCCTCAGGGACCCCTCCCCTCACGGCGGCAGCGGGAGCCCTCAGGGAGCCTTCCCCTCAGGGCGGCAGCGGGACCCTCGGGACACCCCCCAGCTGGGCCTAGGACACTCGGGACCCCTCCCCTCTCTGGGGACCCTCGGGACCCCTCAGGGACCCCCCCATGTTAGGAGGGGAAAATTGGGACCCCCCCCCCCTCCGCTCTGGGGACCCTCGGGACCTCTCAGGGACCCCTCCCGTCTCTGGGGACACTCGAGTCCCCTCAGGGACCCCTCCCCTCTCTGGGGACACTCGGGTCCCCTCAGGGACCCCTCCCCCATGTTAGGAGGGGACACTCGGGACCCCCCCCCCCCGCTTTGGGGACACTCGGGACCCTCCCCGGCTGGGACTGGGACCCTCCCAGGGACAGGGACACTCGGGGACTCCTCCCCTCGTTTTGGGACCCCCAGAGCTGATCCTGGGACACTTAGGAGCCCCCGGGTCCCTGTCCCCGTGCCCCCCCCCACCTCCGTCCCGGTGGTCGTGTCCCCCTGTCCGTGTCCCCCTGTCCCGGGTGACACCCCTCTCCCCACGGGGGTCTCGGTGTCCCCCCACGGTGACCCGGGGGTCCTCATGTCCCCTCTCCCCGTGGGTCCCTGTGCTCGTGTCCCCTCCTTTTCTCGGGGGTTCCTTTCCCCGTGTCCCCTCGATGTCCCCCGTGCCACCCCCGTTTCCCTGTGCCGCCCCGCTCGGTGTCCCTGGGGTCTCCGTGTCCCCTGTCCCCGTGTCCCCCCGGTCCCCTCGATGTCCCCAGTGCCACTCCCGTTTCTCTATCCCACCCCGCTCGGTGTCCCTGGGGTCCCGTGCCCCCTGTCCCCGTGTCCCTCCCCCCGTGCCCCCTGTCCCCGTGGCCCGGGGCGATGTCCCAACCCTGCCCCGCCACTCCCGGTTGCGACACCGCCAGCGCCACCGCCGGGACCGGCGCGGGGCGGCCCCGAGTCCCTCTGCCGGGGCCACGGCTTATGTCCCCTTCATGTCACCTTTTGTCCCCTTAATGTCCCCTTAATGTCCCCTAATGTCCCCTTAATGTCCCCTTATGTTCTTCTGTCCCCGGGCTTTGGGGGCCCCTTGGGGGGCGCGGGGTGGGGACCACCCCCCAGCAGTGTCTGTCCCTGCTTTGGGGTCCCCTTGTCCCTGTTTGGGGTCCTCAGGAGGGTCCCACTGTCCCTTGTCCCTGTCTGGGGTCCCCAGAGGGTCCCACTGTCCCCTGTCCCTGTCTGGGGTCCTCAGGAGGGTCCCACTGTCCCTTGTCCCTGTTTGGGGTCCCCAGGAGGGTCCCACTGTCCCTTGTCCCTGTTTGGGGTCCCCAGGAAGGTCCCACTGTCCCCTGTCCCTGTTTGGGGTCCCCTTGTCACTTGGAGGGATCCCCAGGAGGGTCCCACTGTCCCCTGTCCCTGGTTTGGGGTCCCCTCTCCTCGGTTTTGGGGTCCCCCCTCCCCTGCTCCTGACTGGGGTCCCCAGGAAGGTCCCACTGTCCCCTCCCCCTGGTTTTGGGGTGTCCTTCTGTCCCTGTTTGGGGTCCCCAGGAGGGTCCCACTGTCCCCTGTCCCTACTTTGGGGTCCCCTCTCCTCGGTTTTGGGGTCCCCTGCCCCCCAAGAAGGGTCCCCTGCCCCCCAAGGAGGGTCCCCTGTCCCTGGTTTGGGGTCCCCTCTCCTCGGTTTTGGGGTCCCCCCTCCCCTGCTCCTGACTGGGGTCCCCTGGAGGGTCCCACTGTCCCCTGTCCCTGGTTTTGGGGTGTCCCCCTGTCCCTGGTATGGCTGTCCCCCTGTCCCCGCTTTGGGGTCCCCCTGTCCCATTTTGGGGTCCCCTGGAGGGTCCCACTGTCCCCTGGCCCTGGTTTTGGGGTGTCCCCTGTCCCTTCCCGGGGGTGTCCCCTCATGCCCTGACCATGGCTGTTGTCCCCAGGGGGGTCCCCCCGACTGCCCCAATCCAGGAGCCCCAAAATCCCCCAGGGCCACCCCAAAATCCCCTCAGGTCACCCCAAAATCCCTCCCAGGTCACCCCAAAATCTCCCCAAGGTCACCCCAAACCCCCCCGGGTCACCCCAAAATCCCCCCAGGGCCACCCCGAATCCCCCCAGGGTCACCCCAAAATCCCCTCAGGTCACCCCAAAATCCCTCCCAGGTCACCCCAAAATCTCCCCAAGGTCACCCCAAACCCCCCCGGGTCACCCCAAATCCCCCCAGGGTCACCCCAAAATCCCCTCAGGTCACCCCAAATCCCCCCAGGGTCACCCCAAAATCCCCCAGGGTCACCCCGAAAACCCCTCCAAGTCACCCCAAACCCCCCCGGGTCACCCCAAAATCCCCCCAGGGCCACCCCAAATCCCCCTGGGACACCCCAGAGGGGCTCAGGGGACTTGGGGTGACCCTGGGGACACCCCTGCCCCCCTCGGGTCCTGTCCCTGACCCCCTGTCCCCCCTAATCAGCGCTAATTGCCCTAATTACCCTAATTAGCCCTGATCACCTCCTATCTTATCCGGGGGGACTCTGGACCCGGACCTGGCACTGCCACCGCCCTGTCCCTCCTGTGTCCCTCCTGTGTCACTCCTGTGTCATTTCTGTCCCTCCTGTGTCACTCCTGTCCCTCCTGTGTCCCTCCTGTGTCACTCCTGTGTCATTTCTGTCCCTCCTGTGTCACTCCTGTGTCACTCCTGTCCCTCCTGTGTCACCCCTGTCCCTCCTGTGTCCCTCCTGTGTCCCTCCTGTGTCCCTCCTGTGTCACTCCTGTCCCTCCTGTGTCCCTCCTGTGTCCCTCCTGTGTCCCTCCTGTGTCCCTCCTGTGTCCCTCCTGTGTCACTCCTGTGTCCCTCCTGTGTCCCTCCTGTGTCCCTCCTGTGTCCCTCCTGTGTCACTGCTGTCCCTCCTGTGTCACTGCTGTCCCTCCTGTGTCACTCTTGTGTCACTACTGTCCCCAATGTGTTCCCAATGTGTCCCCGAGCTGTCCCCAGCCTGTCCCTGACCTGTCCCCAACATGTCCCCAATGTGTCCCCAATGTGTCCCTGAGCTGTCCCCAACATGTCCCTGACCTGTCCCCAACGTGTCCCCAGCGTGTCCCCTGTTGCGGTGGCACAGGCAACAGTCTGTGCCCCTCCCCCCCGAGGTGTCCCCGAGCTGTCCCCAATGTGTCCCCAGTGTGTCCTGGTGGTGTCCCGAATGTGCCCCCGCCTGTCCCCAACATGTCCCTGACCTGTCCCCGTGTCCCCAGCATGTCCCCAACGTGTCCCCAAGCTGTCCCCATCTGTGCCTGTCCCTGATGTGTCCTTGACGTGTCCCCAGCATGTCCCCAACGTGTCCCCAACATGTCCCTGTGTCTCCAAGCTGTCCCTGTTGTGTCCCCATCTGTGCCCCTCCTCCAGCCTGTCCCCAGCCTGTCCCCAAGCTGTCCCCAACGTGTCCCCAACGTGTCCCCGTTGTGCCCCCAGGTGTCACAAGGTGCAGGAGTCTCTGCTGAGCTCGGCCAGCGGCTACAGCAACTACCGCGGGGTGCTCAACTGGTGTGTCGTCATGCTGGTGAGTCACGATAGAGCGCCCCTGTCACGATAGAGCGCCCCTGTCGCGATAGAGCTTCCTCGTATTGTGATAGAGCCCCTCTGTCGTGGCCCCCTGTCACGATAGAATCTCTTGTCATGTCACGATAGAGCCTTCTGCTGTGTCGCGATAGAGCCCCATCTTGTGTAGTGGCAGAGCTCCTCTCGTGTCATGATAGAGCGCCCCCTGTCGCGATAGAGCCCTACTGTCGCAGTAGAGCCCCCTCTCGTGTCATGGTAGAGCCCTCCTCTTATGTTGCCATAGAGTTCTCATTTCATGTCACGATAGAGCTCCCTTGTGTCACAGTAGAACCTGCTGCCATGTCATGATAGAGCTCTCCTCTCGTGTCGCGATAGAGCGCCCCCTGTTGTGATAGAGCCCCTGTCCCGATAGAGGCCCCTGTCGCTATAGTCCCGCCCAGCTCAGGGGCGTGGCTCCATCCAGGGCAGGGTCAGTTGGAGTCGCTGGGATAAAGCCCCTCCTGTCGCGACAGAGCTCTCCTTGTATTGCAATAGAGCCCTTCTGTGTCCCGATAGAGCTCCTCTCATGTCGCGATAGAGCCACCCTCGTGTCGCGATAGTCCCCCTTGTGTCATGATAGAGGGGTGACACTGAGGTGACCCTGGGGTGACACTGAGGTGACATTGGGTGACACTGAGGTGACCCTGGGGTGACATTGGGGTGGCATTGAGGTGACCCTGGGGTGACATTGGGTGACACTGGAGTGACCCTGGGGTGACACTAGGGTGACATTGGGGCCCAGAGCCCTCCTGGTGACACTGGGGTGACCTTGGGGACCCCATCCCTCTGTCCCCAGTGTCACCCCCAGTGTCCTCAGTCCCCCCCAGTGTCCCCAGTGCCACCCGCAGTGTCCCTAGTGTCCCTAGTGCCATCCCCAGTGTCCCCAGTGACCCCAGTGCCACTCCCAGTGCCACCGGCAGTGTCCCCAGGCTCCTGTCCCCGCCGTGTCCCCGTCGCTGGTGACTCACAGGTGCCACCCTCGGTGCCACCCCCGGTGTCACACCCCCGGTGACGCAACTGCAACAGCCCCGGGGTGGCACCGGCTCAGGGTGACACCAGCTGGGGGTGACACCAGCTCGGGGTGGCACTGGGGTGTCCCCAAGGGGCTGGGGGTGTCCCTGGGGGGCTGGAGGGGTTGGTGACCACCCTGTCACCACTGTGTCACCTGTGTCACCTCATGTCACCCCCATGCCACCTGTGTCACCTTCATGTCACACTCCTGTCACCCTCGTGTCACCTTCATGTTACCCCTGTGTCACTCCCCGTGTCCCCTGTGTCACCTTCATGTCACACTCCTGTCACCCTCGTGTCACCTTCATGTTACCCCTGTGTCACTCCCCGTGTCCCCTGTGTCACCTTCATGTCACACTCCTGTCACCCTCGTGTCACCTTCATGTTACCCCTGTGTCACTCCCCATGTCCCCTGTGTCACCTCATGTCACCCTCATGTTCCCCCCTTCTCACTCCCTGTGTCCCGCCCGTGTCACCTGTGTCACCTGTGTCACCTTCATGTCACCCCCGTGTCACCCCCGTGTCCCCCCATGTCACCCTTGCGTCACCTTCATGTCCCCTGTGTCACCCCCGTGTCACTCCCCATGTCCCCTTCCATGTCCCCCCCGTGTCCTCCGCCATGTCCCCCCGTGTCACCTGTGTCACCTCATGTCACCCTCGTGTCACCCTCGTGTGACCCTTGTGTCACCCTCGTGTCACCTCCATGTCACCTTCGTGTAACCCCTGTGTCCCTCCCATGTCACCTGTGTCACCTGTGTCACCTTCATGTCACTGCCGTGTCCCCCCCTGTGTCACCTTCATGTCACACTCATGTCACCCCTGGGTCACCCCCTGTGTCCTCTTCCATGTCCCCTCCGTGTCCCCCCCATGGCACCCCCGTGTCACCTTCGCGTCACCTTCATGTCACCTTCATGTCGCACTCATGTCCCCCCTGTGTCACCTCATGTCACACTCATGTCCCCCCGTGTCCCCTCATGTCACACTCATGTCACCCTGATGTCCCCCCGTGTCCCCTCCTGTCACACTGATGTCTCCCCATGTCCCCTCATGTCACACTGATGTCACCCTGATGTCCCCCCGTGTCCCCTCATGTCACACTGATGTCCCCCCCGTGTCCCCTCGTGTCACACTGATGTCCCCCCCGTGTCCCCTCATGTCACACTGATGTCCCCCCGTGTCCCCTCATGTCACACTCATGTCCCCCCGTGTCCCCTCATGTCACACTGATGTCCCCCCGTGTCCCCTCATGTCACACTGATGTCACTGTGTCCCCTCATGTCACACTGATGTCACTGTGTCCCCTCATGTCACACTGATGTCACTGTGTCCCCTCATGTCACACTGATGTCTCCCCATGTCCCCTCATGTCACACTGATGTCACCCTGATGTCCCCCCGTGTCCCCTCATGTCACACTGATGTCCCCCCGTGTCCCCTCATGTCACACTGATGTCACTGTTTCCCCTCATGTCACACTGATGTCCCCCCGTGTCCCCTCATGTCACACTGATGTCACTGTTTCCCCTCATGTCACACTGATGTCCCCCCGTGTCACCTCCTGTCACACTGATGTCCCCCCGTGTCCCCCTGTGTCCCCTCATGTCACACTGATGTCCCCCCGTGTCCCCTCATGTCACACTGATGTCCCCCCGTGTCCCCCCGTGTCCCCTCATGTCACACTGATGTCCCTGTGTCCCCTCATGTCACACTGGTGTCCCCCCGTGTCCCCTCATGTCACACTGATGTCCCCCCGTGTCCCCTCATGTCACACTGGTGTCCCCCCGTGTCCCCTCATGTCACACTGGTGTCCCCCCGTGTCCCCTCATGTCGCACTGGTGTCCCCCCGTGTCCCCTCATGTCACACTCATGTCCCCCTGTGTCCCCCCGTGTCACACTGATGTCACACTGATGTCACACTGATGTCACCCTGATGTCACCCTGATGTCACCCTGATGTCACTGTGTCCCCTCAGGTGCTGAGCAACGCGCGGCTCTTCCTGGAGAACCTCATCAAGTGAGGGGGACAGGGACATGGGGTGGCACTGTCCCTGGGTGGCACTGTCCCCTGGGTGGCACTGTCCCCTGGGTGCCACTGTCCCCAGGGTTTGGGGTGGCACTGTCCCAGGGTGCCACTGTCCCCAGGGTTTGGGGTGCCACTGTCCCAGGGTGCCACTGTCCCAGGGTGGCACTGTCCCTTTGGGTTTGGGGTGGCACTGTCCCCAGGGTTTGGGGTGCCACTGTCCCCAGGGTTTGGGGTGCCACTGTCCCCAGGGTTTGGGGTGGCACTGTCCCCAGGGTTTGGGGTGCCACTGTCCCAGGGTGGCACTGTCCCCAGGGTTTGGGGTTTATTTTTGGGGTTCTTTTGGGTTTATTTTGGGTTTATTTTGGGGTTTATTTCAGGGCTGTTCTGGGGTTTTTTGGGGTGTCCCAGAGTTATTTTGGGGTTTATTTTGGGGTTTATTTTGGGGTTGTTTGGGGTTATTTTGGGGTTTATTTTTTGGGGTGTCCTGCCGTTATTTTGGGGTTTATTTTTTGGGGTGTCCCAGAGTTATTTTGGGGTTTATTTTTTGGGGTGTCCCAGAGTTATTTTGGGGTTTATTTTTTGGGGTGTCCCAGAGTTATTTTGGGGTTTATTTTTTGGGGTGTCCCGCCGTTATTTTGGGGTTTATTTTTTGGGGTGTCCCAGAGTTATTTTGGGGTTTATTTTTTGGGGTGTCCCAGAGTTATTTTGGGGTTTATTTTGGGGTTGTTTGGGGTTATTTTGGGGTTTATTTTGGGGTGTCCTGAGGGTATTTTGGGGTAATTTTGGGGTTCTTTTGTGGTTAATTTCGGGGTGTCCCAGGGTTATTTCTGGGGTTCTTTTGAGTTTATTTTGGGGTTTATTTTGGGGTGTCCCAGGGTTTTTTTGGGGTTTATTTTGGGTTTATTTTGGGGTTTATTTTGGGGTGTCCCAGGGTTTTTTTGGGGTTTATTTTGGGTTTATTTTGGGGTGTCCCAGGGTTTTTTGGGGGTTTATTTCAGGGCTATCCCAGAGTTATTTTGGGGTTTATTTTTGGGGTTGTTCTGGGGTTATTTCAGGGTTCTTTTAGGGTTTATTTTGTGATTTATTTCGGGGTGTCCTGGGGTTATTTTGGGATTCTTTTGGGTTTATTTTGGGGTTAATTTCGGGGTGTCCCAGGGTTATTTCTGGGGTTATTTTGGGTTTATTTTGGGATTTATTTTGGGGTGTCCCAGGGTTTTTTGGGGTTTATTTTGGGGTTTATTTTGGGATTTATTTTTGGGGTGTCCTGAGGGTATTTTGGGGCTTATTTGGGGTGTCCCGGGGTTATTCTGGGGTTCTTTTGGGATTTATTTTGGAGTGCCCCAGGGTTATTTTGGATTTATTTTGGGGTTTATTTTGGGGCTGTTCTAGGGTTTATTTTGAGGTGTCCCGGGGTTCTTTTGGGGTTTATTTTGGGGTCCTTTTGGGGTTCTTTTGGGGTTATTCTGGGATCATTTTGGGGTTATTTTGGGGTTATTTTGTGATTTATTTCGGGGTGTCCCGGGGTTATTTTGGGGCTGTTCTGGGGTTATTTCGGGGTTCTTTTGGGGTTGATTTTGAGTTTATTTCGGGGTGTCCCAGGGTTTCTTTTGGGGTTATTTTGAGGTTTATTTTGGGGTGTCCCAGGGTTATTCTGGGGTGTATTTTGGGGTTCTTTTGGGTTAATTTGGGGTGTCTGCTCTCCCCAGGTACGGCATCCTGGTGGATCCCATCCAGGTGGTGTCGCTGTTCCTCAAAGATCCCTACAGCTGGCCAGCGCCCTGCCTGGTCATCGGTGAGCCCCAAAAACACCCCAAAAACACCCCAAAACACCCCAAAATCTGAACTAGGGAACCCCAAAGATCCCTACAGCTGGCCAGCGCCCTGCCTGGTCATCGGTGAGCCCCAAAAACACCCCAAAAACACCCCAAAACACCCCAAAATCTGAACTAGGGAACCCCAAAGATCCCTACAGCTGGCCAGCGCCCTGCCTGGTCATCGGTGAGCCCCAAAAACACCCCAAAAACACCCCAAAACACCCCAAAATCTGAACTAGGGAACCCCAAAGATCCCTACAGCTGGCCAGCGCCCTGCCTGGTCATCGGTGAGCCCAAAACACCCCAAAAACACCCCAAAAACCCCAAAATCTGCTCTGGGGAACCCCAAAGATCCCTACAGCTGGCCAGCGCCCTGCCTCGTCATCGGTGAGCCCCAAAAACACCCCAAAAACACCCCAAAAACACCCCAAAAACACCCCAAAAACACCCCAAAAACCCCAAAATCTGCTCCGGGGAACCCCAAAAACACCCCAAAATCTGCTCTGGGGAACCCCAAAACCCCCAAAATCTGCTGTGGGGATCCCCAAAAACCCCAAAACACCCCAAAATCTGCTCTGGGGAACCCCAAAAACCCCAAAATCTGCTCTGGGGAACCCCAAAGATCCCTACAGCTGGCCAGCGCCCTGCCTTGTCATCGGTGAGCCCCAAAAACACCCCAAAAACACCCCAAAATCTGCTCTGGGGAACCCCAAAAACCCCAAAACACCCCAAAATCTGCTCTGGGGAACCCCAAAAACCCCAAACCTGAACTAGGGAACCCCAAAGATCCCTACAGCTGGCCAGCGCCCTGCCTCGTCATCGGTGAGCCCCAAAAACACCCCAAAAACACCCCAAAAACACCCCAAAACACCCCAAAAACACCCCAAAATCTGAACTAGGGATCCCCAAAGATCCCTACAGCTGGCCAGCGCCCTGCCTCGTCATCGGTGAGCCAAAAACACCCCCAAAAACACCCCAAAAACACCCCAAAATCTGCTCTGGGGAACCCCAAAAACCCCAAAACACCCCAAAATCTGCTCTGGGGATCCCCAAAGATCCCTACAGCTGGCCAGCGCCCTGCCTCGTCATCGGTGAGCCAAAAACACCCCAAAAACACCCCAAAAACACCCCAAAATCTGCTCTGGGGAACCCCAAAGATCCCTACAGCTGGCCAGCGCCCTGCCTCGTCATCGGTGAGCCCCAAAACCCCAAAAACACCCCAAAAACACCCCAAAATCTGAACTAGGGAACCCCAAAAACCCCAAAATCTGCTCTGGGGAACCCCAAAACACCCCAAAATCTGAACTAGGGAACCCCAAAGATCCTACAGCTGGCCAGCGCCCTGCCTCATCATCGGTGAGCCCCAAACACCCCAAAACACCCCAAAAACACCCCAAAATCTGCTCTGGGGACCCCAAAAACCTCCTGAGGAGCCCCAAAAACCCCAAACTGTTCTGGGACCGCCAGGGACCCCCCAAAAACCCCAACCCCAGATTGGGGATCCCCAAAACCCCCAAAACCCCAAACCTGCTCTGGGACCGCCAGGGACCCCAAACCCTTTTTGGGGAGCCCCAGGGACCCCCAAAAACCCCAGACCTGTAGTGGGGATCCCCAAAAACCCAAATCCCTGCTGGGGATCCCCAAAAACCCCAAACCTGTGCTGGGGACCCCCAAACCCTTTTTGGGGACCCCCGGGGTACCCCAAAAACCCCAAACCCAATCTGAGCACCCCCAAAACCCCAAACTTGCTCTGGGACCCCCCAAAACCCCAGACCTGCTCTGGGGACCCCCAGACCCTTTTTGGGGACCCCCAGGCCCCCCAAAACCCCAGACCTGCTCTGGGGACCCCCAGCCCCTTTTTGGGGACCCCCAGGCCCCCCCAAAACCCCAACCTCTCCCCTCCCCCCCAGTGGCCAACGCCTTTGCCGTGGTGGCTCTGGGGCTGGAGCGGCGCCTGGCCGAGGTGAGCGCAGGGGTGGGGGGATCGGGGGTTTGGGGGGGTTTGGGGGGATTTGGGGGGCATTGGGGGGGTTTGGGGGGATTTGGGGGGATTTGGGGGGGATTTGGGGGGGTTTGGGGGGATTTGGGGGGGTTTGAGGGGATCTGGGGGGGTCTGGGGGGGATTGGGAGGGGTTTGGGGGGGATTTGGGGGGGATTGGGAGGGGTTTGGGGGGGTTTGGGGGGATTTTGGGGGGGATTTTGGGGGGTTTTTGGGGGGCTCAGGGGGGATTTTGGGGGGGGTTTGGGGGATTTGGGGGGATTTGGGGGGGTTTGGGGGATTTGGGGGGGCTTGGGGGGGATTTGGGGGCGGATTTGGGGGCGGATTTGGGGGCGGATTTGGGGGGATTTGGGGGGGTGTGGGGGGCTCAGGGGGGATTTGGGGGGATTGGGGGGATTTGGGGGATTTGGGGAGGTTTTGGGGGGCTCAGGGGGGGATTTGGGGGGGGGGTTTGGGGGGGGGATTTGGGGGGGATTTGGGA
>JAXCHO010000430.1:0-19229 GCA_036630365.1 Acanthiza pusilla
TCTGGGGGGGCATTTGACCCTGCGGGGCATCAACAGTTTCTGCAGCACAGGTTCCACCTGGGGGCGCTGGGCAGGTGAGGAGGGGTCCTGGGGGGGCTTTTTGGGGGTCCTGGGGGGTTTGGAGGGGGGGGTTGGAGGATTTGGGGGGGGGGGTTTTGGGGCTTTGGGGGTCCTGCGGGGCCCTGATTCTGAGGGGCATCAGCGGCTTTGGCAGCACAAGTTCGACCTGGGGGTGCTGGGCAGGTGAGGAGGGGTCTTGGGGGGGCTTTTTTGGGGGTCCTGGGGGGGGTCCTGGGGGGCTCTGGGTGTCCTGGTGAGGTTTGGGGTCCTGGGGGGCTTTTTGGGGGTCCTGGGGGGGGTCCTGGGGGGCTCTGGGTGTCCTGGTGAGGTTTGGGGTCCTGGGGGGCTTTGGAACTCTGGGGGGTCCTGGGGGCTTTGACCGTGCGGGGCATTGGCAGTTTCCAGCAGCACAGGTCTGACCTGGGGGCTCTGCGGAGGTGAGGAGGGGTCTTGGGGGGCTTTTTGGGGGTGCTTGGGATGTTTGGGGGGGTCCTGGGGGTCCTGACCCTGAGGGGCATCAGCAGCTTCGGCAGCACAGGTTCGATCTGGGCCTACTGGGAAGGTGAGGAGGGGTCCTGGGGGGGGTCCCAGATCCCAGAGGGGTTATGGGGGGCTCTGGGGGGTTTTGGGGGGGGGTTTGGGGCTTTGGGGGTCCTGCGGGGCCCTGATTCTGAGGAGCATCAGCGGCTTTGGCAGCACAAGTTCGACCTGGGGGCGCTGGGCAGGTGAGGAGGGGTCCTGGGGGGGCTTTTTGGGGGTCCCAGGGGTGTTTTTGGGGGTCCTGGGGGGGTTTTGGGACTCTGGGGGTCCTGGGGGTCCCTGACCCTGCGGGGCATCAACAGTTTCTGGCAGCACAAGTTCGACCTGGGGGACGCTGGGCAGGTGAGGAGGGGTCCTGGGGGGGCTTTTTGGGGGTCCTAGGGGTGTTTTTGGGGGTCCTGGGGGGGGTCCTGGGGGGCTCTGGGTGTCCTGGTGAGGTTTGGGGTCCTGGGGGGCTTTGGAACTCTGGGGGTCCTGGGGGGCATTGGCAGTTTCCAGCAGCACAGGTTCCACCTGGGGGCTCTGCGGAGGTGAGGAGGGGTCTTGGGGGGGCTTTTTGGGGGTGCTTGGGATGTTTGGGGGGTCCTGGGGGTCCTGACCCTGAGGGGCATCAGCAGCTTCAGCAGCACAGGTTCGATCTGGGCCTACTGGGAAGGTGAGGAGGGGTCCTGGGGGGGGTCCCAGAGGGGTTTAGGGGGGCTCTGGGGGGTTTTGGGGGGGGGGGTTGGGGCTTTGGGGGGTCCTGGGGGGCTTTGACCCTGCGGGGCATCAACAGTTTCTGCAGCACAGGTTCCACCTGGGGGCGCTGGGCAGGTGAGGAGGGGTCCTGGGGGGGCTTTTTGGGGGTCCTGGGGGGGTTTGGGGGGGGGGTTGGAGGTTTTGGGGGGGGGGTTTGGGGCTTTGGGGGTCCTGGGGGTCCCTGACCCTGCGGGGCATCAGCGGCTTTGGCAGCACAAGTTCGACCTGGGGGCGCTGGGCAGGTGAGGAGGGGTCTTGGGGGGGCTTTTTGGGGGTCCCAGGGGTGTTTTTGGGGGTCCTGGGGGGGTTTTGGGACTCTGGGGGTCCTGGGGGTCCCTGACCCTGCGGGGCATCAACAGTTTCTGGCAGCACAAGTTCGACCTGGGGGCACTGGGCAGGTGAGGAGGGGTCTTGGGGGGGCTTTTTGGGGGTCCTGAGGTGTTTTTTGTGGGGTCCTGGGGGTGTTTTTTGGGGGATGTTGGGCGTGGTTTTGGGGTGTTTTTTGGGGTATTTTTGGGGTGTTTTTGATGTGTTTTTTGGGGGATGTTGGAGATGTTTTTGGGGGTCCTGGGGGTGTTTTTTAGGGGGTCCTGAGAGTGGTTTTTGGTGTGTTTTTGGAGATGTTTTGGGGGTGTTTTTGGGGGTATTTTTTGGGGTGTTTTTGGGTTATTTTTGCAGGTGTTTTTGGTGTGTGTTTTGGGGGATGTTGGGGATGTTTTTGGGGGTCCTGGGGGTGTTTTTTGGGGTGTTTTTGGTGTTGTTTTGGTGGTCCTGGGGCTGGTTTTGGGGGTGTTTTTTGGGGTGTTTTTGGGGTTGTTTTGGGGGTCCTGGGGCTGGTTTTAGGGGTATTTTTTGGGGTGTTTTTGGGGGGGTCCTGAGGGTGTTTTTTGGGGTGTTTTGGGGATGTTGGGAATGTTTTTGGGGGTCCCGGGGGTGTTTTTTAGGGGGTCCTGAGGGTGGTTTTTGGGGTATTTTGGGGTGTTTTTTGGGGGATGTTGGAGATGTTTTTGGGGGTCCCGGGGGTGTTTTTTGGGGTGTTTTGGAGATGTTTTGGGGGTCCTGGGGCTGGTTTTGGGGGTATTTTTTGGGGTGTTTTTTGGGGGATGTTGGAGATGTTTTTGGGGGTCCTGGGGGTGTTTTTTAGGGGGCCCTGAGGGTGGTTTTTGGGGTGTTTTTGGAGATGTTTTGGGGGTGTTTTTGGGGGTATTTTTTGGGGTGTTTTTGGGTTATTTTTGCGGGTGTTTTTGGTGTGTGTTTTGGGGGATGTTGGGGATGTTTTTGGGGGTCCTGGGGGTGTTTTTTGCGGTGTTTTTGGGGATGTTTTGGGGGTCCTGGGGCTGGTTTTGGGGATGTTTTTTGGGGTGTTTTTGGGGATGTTTTGGGGGTCCTGGGGCTGGTTTTGGGGGTATTTTTTGGGGTGTGTTTTGGGGGATGTTGGAGATGTTTTTGGGGGTCCTGGGGGTGTTTTTTGGGGTGTTTTTGGGGATGTTTTGGGGGTCCTGGGGCTGGTTTTGGGGGTATTTTTTGGGGTGTTTTTTGGGGGATGTTGGAGATGTTTTTGGGGGGCCTGGGGGTGTTTTTTGGGGGGTCCTGAGGGTGGTTTTTGGGGTGTTTTTGGAGATGTTTTGGGGGTGTTTTTGGGGGTATTTTTTGGGGTGTTTTGGGGTTATTTTTGTGGGTGTTTTTGGTGTGTGTTTTGGGGGATGTTGGGGATGTTTTTGGGGGTCCTGGGGGAGTTTTTTGGGTGTTTTTGGGGTTGTTTTGGGGGTCCTGGGGCTGGTTTTGAGGGTGTTTTTTGGGGTGTTTTTGGGGTTGTTTTGGGGGTCCTGGGGCTGGTTTTGGGGATATTTTTTGAGGTGTTTTTGGGGGGGTCCTGAGGGTGTTTTTTTGGGGTGTTTTGAGGATGTTGGGGATGTTTTTGGGGGTCCCAGGGGTTCTCCCCACACCCCAACCCCAATCCCACCCCCAGGACCCTGCGGGGAACATTCCAGAACCCCCCACGTGGCTCAGCCAATCCCAGGGCGTCTCCCTCTGAATTTGGGGTGATCCAGGGGGGTCTCCCCTAACCCCAATCCCATTTTCCTCCCCAGAACTCTGGAGGGAATGTTCCGGAAGCTGAACAACCTCCTGGAGAGGCTGCACCAATCCTATTTTCTGTACCTGCTGCCGTCCCTGTCGCGATTCGTGTCCATCGGCTCCTACATCCCTGCCCTGGGGCTCATCCTGCTCGTCCTGGCGCTGCGGATATCCCAAAAAAAAAATGGGGAAAAGTGGGGGAAAATTGGGGAAAAATGGGGAAAAAATGGGGAAATGGATTGGGGGAAAAACGGAGAAAAAATGGGGGAAAATTGAGAAAAAATGGGGAAATGAATTGGGGGAAAAATGGGGAAAAAGGGGAAAATTAATTGGGAGAAATTGGGGGAAAAAAGGAAAATGAATTGGGGAAAAAATGGGGGATTGGGGAAAAATGGGGGTTGGGGAAAATGGGGAAAAATGGGGGAAAATGGGGAAAAATGGGATTTCCTGTTTCGTGTCCATCCCTGCCCTGGGGCTCATCCTGCTCGTCCTGGCGCTGCGGATATCCCAAAAAAATGGGAAAAATTGGGGAAAAAAATGGGAAAAATGGGGAAAAAATGGGAAAAATGTGTTGGGGAAAAATGGGGAAAAAGGGGAAAATTAGTTGGGGGAAAATGGGGAAAAAGAAGAAAAGGAATTGGGGGGAAAATGGATAATTGGGGGGAAATGGGGGAAAAATGGGACAAAAGGAGAAAATGAATTGGGGGAAAAGTGGGGGAAAAGGGGAAAATGAATTGGGAGAAAATAGGAAAAAAGGGGGAAATTAATTGGGAGAAATTGGGGGGGAAAAGGGAAAATGAATTGGGGGAAAACAGGAAAAAAGGGGAAAATGAATTGGGGGAAGTTGGGAAGAAAGAGGAAAATGAATTGGGGGAAAATGGGATTGGGGAAAAATGGGGAAAAATGGGGAAAATTGGGGAAATGAATGGGGGGAAAATGGGGAAAAAGGGGGAAAAATGGGGAAAAAATGGGGAAATGAATTGGGGGAAAAATGGGGAAAAAATGGGGGAAAATTGAGAAAAAATGGGGAAAAATGGGGAAAAATGGGATTTCCTGTTTCGTGTCCATCCCTGCCCTGGGGCTCATCCTGCTCGTCCTGGCGCTGCGGATATCCCAAAAAAATGGGGAAAAATTGGGGAAAAAAATGGGGAAAATGAGGAAAAAATGGGGGAAAAATGGGGAAATGAATTGGGGGAAAAATGGGGAAAATTGGGGAAAAAAATGGGAAAAAAAGGAAAATGAATTAGGGGAAAAATGGGGAAATGGGTTGGGGAAAAATGGGGAAAAATGGGGAAAAAAAAGAAAATTAATTGGGGGAAAAATGGGGGAAAAAAGGAAAATGAATTGGGGGAAAAATGGGGAAAATGGGAAAAATGAATTGGGGGAAAAAAAGGAAAAAGAGAAAAATTAATTGGGGGAAAAATGGGGAAAATGAATTGGGGGGAAATGGGGATTTGGGGGAAATTAATTTGGGGGGAAAATGGGGGAAAAGTGGAAAATTAATTGGGGGAAAAATGGGGAAAAAGGGGAAAATGAATTGGAGGAAAATGAATTGGGGGAAAAAATGGATAATTGGGGGAAAATGGGGTTGGGGAAAATGGGGAAAATTGGGGGAAAATGGGGAAAAATGGGATTTCCTGTTTCGTGTCCATCCCTGCCCTGGGGCTCATCCTGCTCGTCCTGGCGCTGCGGATATCCCAAAAAAATGGGAAAAATTGGGGAAAAAAATGGGAAAATTGGGGAAATGAATTGGGGGAAAAATGGGGAAATGGGTTGGGGAAAAATGGGATTTCCTGTTTCTTGTCCATCCCTGCCCTGGGGCTCGTCCTGGTGCTGCGGATATCCCAAAAAAATGGGAAAAAATTGGGGAAAAAAATGGGAAAAATGGGGAAATGAATTGGTGGAAAAATGGGGAAAAAGGGGAAAATTAATTGGGAGAAATTGGGCAGAAAAGGGAAAATGAATTGGGGGAAAATAGGAAAAAAGGGGAAAATGAATTGGGGGAAAATGAATTGGGGGAAAATGAATTGGGGGAAAAAATGGATAATTGGGGAAAAATGGGGGTTGGGGAAAATGGGGAAAAATGGGGAAAAATGGGATTTCCTGTTTCGTGTCCATCCCTGCCCTGGGGCTCATCCTGCTCGTCCTGGCACTGCAGATATCCCAAAAAATGGGAAAAATTGGGGAAAATTGGGGAAAAAGAGGAAAATGAATTGGGGGAAAAATGGGGAAAAATGGGGAAATGGGTTGGGGGAAAAATGGGGAAAAATGGGATTTCCTGTTTCGTGTCCATCCTTGCCCTGGGGCTCATCCTGCTCGTCCTGGCGCTGCGGATATCCCAAAAAAAAATGGGGAAAAATGGGGGAAAATTGGGGAAAAATGGGGAAAAAATGGGGAAATGAATTGGGGGGAAAATGGGGGAAAATGGGGGAAAATTGGGGAAAATTGGGGAAATTAATTGGGGAAAAATGGGGGAAAAAGGAAAATTAATTGGGGGAAATTGGGGAAAAAAGGGAAAATGAATTGGGGGAAAATGGGGAAAAAGGGAAAATGAATTGGAGGAAAATGAATTGGGGGAAAAAATGGATAATTGGGGAAAAATGGGGGTTGGGGAAAATGGGGAAAATTGGGAAAAATGGGGAAAATTGGGGAAAAATGGGGAAAAATGGGGAAAAATGGGATTTCCTGTTTCGTGTCCGTCCCTGCCCTGGGGCTCATCCTGCTCGTCCTGGCGCTGCGGATATCCCAAAAAAATGGGGAAAAATTGGGGAAAATTGGGGAAAATTGGGGAAATGAATTGGGGGAAAAATGGGGAAATGGGATTGGGGAAAAATGGGGAAAAATGGGATTTCCTGTTTTGTGTCCATCCCTGCCCTGGGGCTCATCCTGCTCGTCCTGGCGCTGCGGATATCCCAAAAAAAAATGGGGAAAAATTGGGGAAAATTGGGGAAAATTGGGGAAATGAATTGGGGGAAAAATGGGGAAAAAGGGGGAAATGGGATTGGGGAAAAATGGGGAAAATGGGAAAAATTAATTGGGGAAAAATGGGGAAAATGAATTGGGGAAAATTGGGGAAAAAGAGGAAAATGAATTGGAGGAAAATGAATTGGGGGAAAAAATGGATAATTGGGGAAAAATGGGGGTTGGGAAAAATGGGGAAAATTGGAAAAAATGGGGAAAATTGGGGAAAAAAGGGAAAATGAATTGGGGGAAAAATGGGGAAAAAGGGGGAAATGGGATTGGGGGAAAATGGGATTTCCTGTTTCGTGTCCATCCCTGCCCTGGGGCTCATCCTGCTTGTCCTGGCGCTGCGGATATCCCAAAAAAAAATGGGGGAAAATTGGGGAAAATTGGGGAAATGAATTGGGGGAAAAATGGGGAAAAAAGGAAAATGAATTGGGGGAAAAATGGGGAAAATGGGAAAAATGAATTGGGGGGAAAAAAGGAAAAAGAGAAAAATGAATTGGGGGAAAAATGTGGAAAAAGAGGAAAATGAATTGGAGGAAAATGAATTGGGGGAAAAATGGATAATTGGGGAAAAATGGGGGTTGGGGAAAATGGGGAAAATTGGAAAAAATGGGATTGGGGAAAAATGGGGAAAAATGGGATTTCCTGTTTTGTGTCCATCCCTGCCCTGGGGCTCATCCTGCTCGTCCTGGCGCTGCGGATATCCCAAAAAAAAATGGGGAAAAAATGGGGGAAAATTGGGGAAAATTGGGGAAATGAATTGGGGGAAAAAGGGGGAAAAATGGGGAAATGGGATTGGGGAAAAATGGGGAAAAATGGGATTGGGGAAAATAGGGATTTGGGGGAAATGAGTTGGGGGGAAAAATGGGGGAAAAGAGGAAAATGAATTGGGGGAAATTGGGAAAAAGGGGAAAATGAATTGGAAAGTGAATTGGGGGAAAATGGGGAAAAATGGGAAAATGGCATTGGGGGAAATGGGATTTCCTGTTTCGTGTCCATCCCTGCCCTGGGGCTCATCCTGCTCGTCCTGGCACTGCGGATATCCCAAAAAAATGGGGAAAAACTGGGGAAAATTGGGGAAAAATGGGGAAATGAATTGGGGGAAAAATGGGGAAAAAGGGGGAAATGGGATTGGGGAAAAATGGGATTTCCTGTTTTGTGTCCATCCCTGCCCTGGGGCTCATCCTGCTCGTCCTGGCGCTGCGGATATCCCAAAAAAATGGGAAAAATTGGGGAAAAAAATGGGAAAAATGGGGGAAAAATGGGTTGGGGAAAAATGGGGAAAAAGGGGAAAATTAGTTGGGGGAAAATGGGGAAAAAGGGAAAAATTAATTGGGGAAAATGTGGAAAAAGAAGAAATGGAATTGGGGGGAAAATGGATAATTGGGGGGAAATGGGGGAAAAATGGGACAAAAGGAGAAAATGAATTGGGGGAAAAATGGGGGAAAAGTGGAAAATGAATTGGGGGAAAATAGGAAAAAAGGGGAAAATGAATTGGGGGAAATTGGGAAGAAAGAGGAAAATGAATTGGGGGGAAAATGGGATTGGGGAAAAATGGGGAAAAATGGGATTTCCTATTTCATGTCCATCCCTGCCCTGGGGCTCATCCTGCTCGTCCTGGCGCTGCGGATATCCCAAAAAAAAATGGGGAAAAATTGGGGAAAAATGGGAAAAATGGGATTGGGGGAAAATGGGATTTGGAGAAAAATGGGGCAAATGGGATTGGGGGAAAATGGGAAAAATCAGATTGGGAAAAAAGGGAAAATGAATTGGGGGAAAATGGGGAATTGGGGAAAATGAATTGGGGGAAAATGGGGAAAAAAAGGAAAATGAATTGGGGGGAAAATGAGGAAAAAGAATTGGGGAAAATTGGGGAAAAAGAGGAAAATGAATTGGGGGAAAAAGAATTGGGGGAAAATGAATTGGGGAAAAATGGGGGAAAAAGGGAAAATCAATTGGGGGAAAATGGGGATTTGGGGAAAAATGAAATGGGGGAAAAATGGTATTTCCTGTTTCGTGTCCATCCCTGCCCTGGGGCTCATCCTGCTCGTCCTGGCGCTGCGGATATCCCAAAAAAATGGGGAAAAAATGGGGAAAATGGGGAAAAAGGGGGAAAATGGGGAAAAAGGGAAAAATTAATCGGGGAAAAATTGGGAGAAATGAGGAAGATTAGTTGGGGGAAAAATGGGGAAAAAGGGGAAAATGAATTGGAGGAAAATGAATTGGGGGAAAATGGGGATTTGGGGAAAAATGGGATTTGGGGGGAGTTAGGGTGTGGAGGACAGCTGGGGGTCTCGGGGGGCTCTGGGGGCTCTGGGGGTCTCAGGGGGCTCTGGGGGGTCTGGGGGTCTCGGTCTTTTCCTTGACTCCCCCACGCCCTGGACCTGTGGATGAGGCTGAGCCGGAGTGAGGAGGGGGACGGGGACCCCCCGCCCGGGGAGGTGAGGGGACCCCCGGGACCCTCAGGACCCTCCCCCTGACCCGAAACCCCTGGGACCCCAATTTTCACCCCTGGGACCCCAACCCTCACCTTTGGGACCCCAACCCTCACCTTTGGGACCCCAACCCTCACCCGTGGGACCCCAATTTCCACCCCTGAAACCCAAATCCTTACCTTTGGGACCCCAACCCTCACCTTTGGGACCCCAACCCTCACCTTTGGGACCCCAATTTCCACCCCTGAAACCCAAATCCTTACCTTTGGGACCCCAATTTTCATCTCTGGGACCCTTGTCCTGACCCCAAAACTCCTATCCTGATCCCTGGGACCCCAACCCTCATCTGTGAGACCTCAACCTTCACCTTTAGGGCCCCAGTTTTCATCCCTGAAACCCAAATCCTCACCTTTGGCACCCAAATCCTCACCTTTGGCACCCAAATCCTCACCTTTGGGACCCAAATCCTCACCTTTGGCACCCAAATCGTCACCTTTGGGACCCAAATCCTCACCTTTGGGACCCAAATCCTCACCTTTGGCACCCAAATCCTCACCTTTGGGACCCAAATCCTCACCTTTGGCACCCAAATCCTCACCTTTGGGACCCAAATCCTCACCTTTGGCACCCAAATCCTCACCTTTGGGACCCCAATTTCCACCCCTGAAACCCAAATCCTTACCTTTGGGACCCCAATTTTCATCTCTGGGACCCTTGTCCTGACCCCAAAACTCCTGTCCTGATCCCTGGCACCCCAACCCTCACCTCTGTCACCCCAACCCTCACCTGTGAGACCTCAACCTTCACCTTTAGGGCCCCAGTTTTCATCCCTGAAACCCAAATCGTCACCTTTGGGACCCAAATCGTCACCCTTGGGACCCAAATCCTTACCTTTGGGACCCAAATCCTCACCTTTGGCACCCAAATCCTCACCTTTGGCACCCAAATCCTCACCTTTGGGACCCTCGTCCTGACCCCAAAGCTCTTGTGCTGACTCCTGGGACCCCAATTTTCACCTTTGGGACCCCAAACCTTACTTTTGGCACTCCAATTCTCGTTTCTGGGACCCTTGTCCTCACCCCAAACCCTTTCCTGACCCCTGGGACCCCAATTTTCACCCCTGGGACCCAAATTCTCCCCTTTGGGACCCCAATTTCCACCCCTGAAACCCAAATCCTTACCTTTGGGACCCCAATTTTCATCTCTGGGACCCTTGTCCTGACCCCAAAACTCCTGTCCTGATCCCTGGCACCCCAACCCTCATCTGTGAGACCTCAACCTTCACCTTTAGGGCCCCAGTTTTCATCCCTGAAACCCAAATCCTCACCTTTGGCACCCAAATCCTCACCTTTGGCACCCAAATCCTCACCTTTGGGACCCAAATCCTCACCTTTGGCACCCAAATCGTCACCTTTGGGACCCAAATCCTCACCTTTGGGACCCAAATCCTCACCTTTGGCACCCAAATCCTCACCTTTGGGACCCAAATCCTCACCTTGGGGACCCAAATCCTCACCTTTGGGACCCAAATCCTCACCTTTGGGACCCAAATCCTCACCTTTGGCACCCAAATCCTCACCTTGGGGATCCAAATCCTCAACTTTGGGACCCAAATCCTCATTTTTGGGACCCAAATCCTCACCTTTGGCACCCAAATCCTCACTTTTGGCACCCAAATCCTCACCTTTGGGACCCAAATCCTCACCTTTGGCACCCAAATCCTGACCCCAAAGCTCTTGTGCTGACTCCTGGGACCCCAATTTTCACCTTTGGGACCCCAAACCTTACTTTTGGCACCCCAATTCTCGTTTCTGGGACCCTCGTCCTGACCCCAAACCCCTTTCCTGACCCCTGGGACCCCAATTTTCACCCCTGGGACCCCAATTTTCACCCCTGGGACCCCAATTCTCCCCTTTGGGACCCCAACCCTCACCCCTGGAGCCCCAATTTTCACCCCTGAAACCCAAATCCTCACCTTTGGGACCCTCATCCTGACCCTAAACCGCTCTCCGGACCCCTGGGACCCCAATTCCCACCCCTGGGACCCCCACCCTGACCTTTGGGACCCCAATTCCCACCCCTGGGACCCCCACCCTGACCTTTGGGACCCCAATTCCCACCCCTGGGACCCCCACCCTGACCCCTGGGACCCCAATCCTCACCCCTGGGACCCCCATCCTGACCTTTGGGACCCCAGTCCTCACCCCTGGGACCCCAATCCCCAGCCCTTGGACCCCCACCCTGACCTTTGGGACCCCAATCCCCACCCCTGGGACCCCCACCCTGACCTTTGGGACCCCAATCCTCACCTCTGGGACCCCCACCCTGACCCCTGGGACCCCAATTCCCACCCCTGGGACCCCCACCCTGACCCCTGGGACCCCCACCCTGACCTTTGGGACCCCAATCCTCACCTCTGGGACCCCCACCCTGACCCCTGGGACCCCCACCCTGACCCCTGTCCCCGCAGGCCCGCGGGGGGCTGCTGTGGCTGGTGCCCCCCGTGCTGGTGTCGGGGGGCGCGGGGGCCGCGCTGTACCTGCTGCCCGTGCGGGGCCAGGCCGTGGCCACCCAGCACTTCCCGGTGGGCGAGGCCGAGGCCGTGGTGCTGGCCCTGATCGGGATCTACGTGGCCGGGATGGCTCTGCCCCACAGCACCCACAGGTAGGGGGTCCTGAAGGGGTCTGGGGTCCCTAAATGGTCTGGGGGTGTTTGTTTGGGGTGTTTGGGGTCAGGCCCTGATCGGGATCTACGTGGCCGGGATGGCTCTGCCCCACAGCACCCACAGGTAGGGGGTCCTGAAGGGGTCCCTGAAGGGGTCTGGGGGTGTTTGAGGTCCCTAAAGGGGTCTGGGGTCCCTAAAGGGTCTGGGGGTGTTTGGGGTGAGGCCCTGATTGGGATGGCTCTGCCCCACAGCACCCACAGGTATGGGGCCATGAAGGGTCTGGGGTCCCTGAAAGGGTCTGGGGGTGTTTGGGGTCAGGCCCTGATCAGGATCTATGGGGCCGGGATGGCTCTGCCCCACAGCACCCACAGGTATGGGGCCATGAAGGGTCTGGGGTCCCTAAAGGGGTCTGGGGGTGTTTGGGGTCAGGCCCTGATTGGGATCTATGGGGCTGGGATGGCTCTGCCCCACAGCACCCACAGGTAGGGGGTCCTGAAAGGTTTGGGGGTGTGTGTTTGGGGTCCCTGAAAGGGTCTGGGGGTGTTTGTTTGGGGTCCCTAAAGGGGTCTGGGGGTGTTTGGGGTGAGGCCCTGATTGGGATGGCTCTGCCCCACAGCACCCACAGGTATGGGGCCATGAAGGGGTCTGGGGTCCCTGAAAGGGTCTGGGGGTGTTTGGGGTCAGGCCCTGATCAGGATCTATGGGGCTGGGATGGCTCTGCCCCACAGCACCCACAGGTATGGGGCCTTAAAGGGGTCTGGGGTCCCTAAAGGATCTGGGGGTGTTTGGGGTCCTTAAAGGGTCTGGGGTCCCTAAAAGGGTCTGGGGGTGTTCGGGGTCAGGCCCTGATTGGGATGGCTCTGCCCCACAGCACCCACAGGCAGGGGGTCCTGAAGGGTCTGGGGTCCCTAAAAGGTCTGGGGGTGTTTGTTTGGGGTCCCTGAAAGGGTCTGGGGGTGTGTGTTTGGGGTGTTTGGGGTCTTTGGGGTCAGGCCCTGATCGGGATCTGTGGGGCCGGGATGGCTCTGCCCCACAGCACCCACAGGTAGGGGGTCCTGAAGGGGTCCCTGAAGGGGTCTGGGGCTGTTTGAGGTCCCTAAAGGGGTCTGGGGTCCCTAAAGGGGTCTGGGGGTGTTTGGGATCCTTAAAGGGTCTGGGGTACCTAAAAGGGTCTGGGGGTGTTTGGGGTCAGGCCCTGATCGGGATGGCTCTGCCCCACAGCACCCACAGGTGTGGGCCATGAAGGGTCTGGGGTCCCTAAGGGAGGCTGCAGCTCCCAGAAGGGGTCTGGGGGTCACTGGGGGGGCTCTGAGTGGGTCTGGGGGGGCTCTGAGTGGGTCTGGGGGTCACTGGGGGGGCTCTGAGTGGGTCTGGGGGTCTCTGGGGTCCTGTTGGGGGTGGGGCAGAGGGGCTGCATGACCCTGAAGCTGCTGAGGACTGGGGACACTGGGGGTGCCTTGGGTGACACTGGGGGACACTGGGGGTCTGTCCCCAGGGTGACCCCGCGTGTCCCTGTGTCCCCAGCCCTGGGTGACCCCGGGTGTCCCCAGGGCTCTGTCCGGCGGTGGCCAGCGGGGCTGGATGACCCTCAGGCTGGTGGGGACTGGGGACACTGGTGACCCTGGGTGACAGTGGATGTTCTCTGAGTGACCCCAGCTGTCCCCGTGTCCCCAGGGCTCTGTCCGGCGGCGGCCAACGGGGCTGGGTGACCCTGAACTTGGTGGGGATTGGGGACACTGGGTGACCCCAGGTGACCCTGGCTGTCCCCATGTCCCCAGGGCTCTGTCCAGCGGTGGCCAGCGGGGCTGGGTGACCCTCAAGCTGGTGGGGACTGGGGACACTGGTGACACTGGGTGACACTGGGTGACCCTGGGTGTTCTCTGGGTGGTCTCAGGGTGACCCCAGGTGACCCCGGGTGTCCCCGTGTCCCCAGGGCTCTGTCCAGCAGTGGCCAGCGGGGTTGGGTGACCCTCAAGCTGGTGGGGACTGGGGACACTGAGTGACCCTGGGTGACAGTGAATGTTCTCTGAGTGACACTGGGTGGCCCCAGGTGACCCCAGGTGACCCTGGCTGTCCCCATGTCCCCAGGGCTCTGTCCAGCAGTGACCAGCGGGGCTGGGTGACCCTCAAGCTGGTGGGGACTGGGGACACTGGGTGACACTGGGTGACCCTGGGTGTTCTCTGGGAGGTCTCAGGGTGACCCCAGGTGACCCCGGGTGTCCCCATGTCCCCAGGGCGCTGTTGGGCGGTGGCCAGCAGGGCTGGGTGGCCCTCAAGCTGGTGGGGACTGGGGACACTGGTGACCCTGGGTGACAGTGAATGTTCTCTGAGTGACACTGGGTGGCCCCAGGTGACCCCGGGTGTCCCCGTGTCCCCAGGGCTCTGTCCAGCAGTGGCCAGCGGGGCTGGGTGACCCTCAAGCTGGTGGGGACTGGGGACACTGGGTGACACTGGGTGACACTGGGTGTTCTCTGGGAGGTCTCAGGGTGACCCCAGGTGACCCCGGCTGTCCCCATGTCCCCAGGGCGCTGTCGGGCGGTGGCCAGCGGGGCTGGGTGACCCTCAAGCTGGTGGGGACTGGGGACACTGGGTGACCCTGGGTGACAGTGGATGTTCTCTGAGTGACACTGGGTGACCCCAGGTGACCCCAGGTGACCCCGGCTGTCCCCGTGTCCCCAGGGCGCTGTCCAGTAGTGACCAGCGGGGCTGGGTGACCCTCAAGCTGGTGGGGACTGGGGACACTGGTGACCCTGGGTGACAGTGGATGTTCTCTGAGTGACACTGGGTGACCCCAGGTGACCCCAGGTGACCCCAGCTGT
The DNA here is from genome assembly GCA_036630365.1 of Acanthiza pusilla. Lineage (NCBI taxonomy): Eukaryota > Metazoa > Chordata > Aves > Passeriformes > Acanthizidae > Acanthiza > Acanthiza pusilla. The sequence continues at coordinate 14,301 of JAXCHO010000430.1, forward strand.
CCCCGTGTCCCCAGGGCGCTGTCGGGCGGTGGCCAGCGGGGCTGGATGACCCTCAAGCTGGTGGGGACTGGGGACACTGGTGACCCTGGGTGTTCTCTGGGTGGTCTCAGGGTGACCCCAGGTGACCCCGAGTGTCCCCGTGTCCCCAGGGCGCTGTCGGGCGGTGGCCAGCAGGGCTGGGTGGCCCTCAAGCTGGTGGAGACTGGGGACACTGGTGACACTGGGTGTCCTCTGGGTGTTCTCAGGGTGACCCCAGGTGACCCCGGCTGTCCCCGTGTCCCCAGGGCGCTGTCGGGCGGTGGCCAGCGGGGCTGGATGACCCTCAAGCTGGTGGCCCTGCTGGCGCTGGCGCTGCTCCTCACCTGCCTGGCTCTGCTCAACTTCTCCCTGGGCTTCCTGCTGGGGGTCACCCTCGTGCCCCCCGCGGCCGCCGTGAGACCCGGGGGCAACAGGTGAGACCTGGGGACAGGTGAGACCACCTGGGGACAGGTGAGACCCTGGGGACAGGTGAGACCCTGGGGACAGGTGAGATATGAGGGGACAGGTGAGACCCTGGGGACAGGTGAGACCCCTGGGGATAGGTGAGACCCTGGGGATAGGTGAGAGCCCTGGGGACAGGTGAGACCACCGGGGACAGGTGAGACCCTGGGGACAGGTGAGACACCTGGGGACAGGTGAGACCTGGGGACAGGTGAGACACCTGGGGGGACAGGTGAGACACCTGGGGATAGGTGAGACACCTGGGGACAGGTGAGACACCTGGGGATAGGTGAGACCCTGGGGATAGGTGAGACCCTGGGGGCAACAGGTGAGACACCTGGGGATAGGTGAGAGCCCTGGGGACAGGTGAGACCCTGGGGACAGGTGAGACCCCTGGGGACAGGTGAGACACCTGGGGAAAGGTGAGACCCCTGGGGACAGGTGAGACCCTGGGGACAGGGGAGACACCTGGGGACAGGTGAGAGCCCTGGGACAGGTGAGACCCTGGGGACAGGTGAGACCTCTGGGGATAGGTGAGACCCTGGGGACAGGTGAGATATGAGGGGACAGGTGAGAGCCTGGGGATAGGTGAGACCCCTGGGGACAGGTGAGACCACCGGGGACAGGTGAGACACCTGGGGACAGGTGAGATATGAGGGGACAGGTGAGACCCTGGGGACAGGTGAGAGCCCTGGGGACAGGTGAGACCCCTGGGGACAGGTGAGACCCTGGGGACAGGTGAGACCCCTGGGGATAGGTGAGACCCTGGGGACAGGTGAGACCCCTGGGGACAGGTGAGACACCTGGGGATAGGTGAGAGCCCTGGGGACAGGTGAGAGCCCTGGGGACAGGTGAGACACCTGGGGGGACAGGTGAGACACCTGGGGGGACAGGTGAGACCCTGGGGACAGGTGAGACCCTGGGGACAGGTGAGACACCTGGGGGGACAGGTGAGAGCCCTGGGGATAGGTGAGACACCTGGGGACAGGTGAGACCCTGGGGACAGGTGAGAGCCCTGGGGACAGGTGAGACACCTGGGGACAGGTGAGACACCTGGGGGGAAAGGTGAGAGCCCTGGGGGGACAGGTGAGACACCTGGGAACAGGTGAGAGCCCTGGGGGGACAGGTGAGACCACCTGGGGACAGGTGAGACCCCTGGGGACAGGTGAGAGCCCTGGGGACAGGTGAGACACCTGGGGGGACAGGTGAGAGCCCTGGGGACAGGTGAGACCTGGGGGGACAGGTGAAAGCCCTGGGGATAGGTGAGACACCTGGGGACAGGTGAGACCCTGGGGACAGGTGAGACCCTGGGGACAGGTGAGACACCTGGGGACAGGTGAGACCTCTGGGGATAGGTGAGACACCTGGGGACAAGTGAGAGCCCTGGGGACAGGTGAGATATGAGGGGACAGGTGAGACCCTGGGGATAGGTGAGACCCCTGGGGACAGGTGAGACACCTGGGGGGACAGGTGAGACACCTGGGAACAGGTGAGAGCCCTGGGGGGACAGGTGAGAGCCCTGGGGGGACAGGTGAGACCCTGGGGACAGGTGAGACCCCTGGGGACAGGTGAGACACCTGGGGACAGGTGAGACCCTGGGGACAGGTGAGACAGCTGGGGGGACAGGTGAGACCCTGGGGACAGGTGAGTCCTGGGGGCTACAGGTGACTGCCCTGGGGGTCTCACTGTTCCTGGGGGTCTCTGAGGGTTTTGGGGGGGTTTCGGGGGTCTCTGGGGCTCCCGGGGGTCTCACAGCCCCCTCCCCGTTCCAGGCTGCCCCTGGCGCTGCTGCTGGTGCTGACCACGCCGGGGGTCTCGCTGTTCCTGGGGGGTCTCGCTGTTCCTGGGGGGGTCCCGGGGGTCTCTGGGGGTTTCAGGGAGGGTTTTGGGGGTGTCCCGGGGGTCTCACAGCCCCCTCCCCATTCCAGGCTGCCGCTGGCGCTGCTGCTGGTGCTGACCATGCCGGTGGTCTCGCTGTTCCTGGGGGGGTCTGGGGGTTTCAGGGGGGGTTTTGGGGGTGTCCCGGGGGTCTCACAGCCCCCTCCCCGTTGCAGGCTGCCGCTGGCGCTGCTGCTGGTGCTGACCACGCCGGGGGTCTCACTGTTCCTGGGGGGTTCTCGCTGTTCCTGGGGGGTCTTGCTGTTCCTGGGGGGGGTTTTGGGGGGTCCCGGGGGTCTCACAGCCCCCTCCCCATTCCAGGCTGCCGCTGGCGCTGCTGCTGGTGCTGACCACGCCGGGGGTCTCGCTGTTCCTGGCCGTGCTGGTGGAGCGCGAGCTGCTGGAGGCGCCCGCGGGGCTGGGGGAGGCCTGGCAGCGCTTCCTGGGGGCGCTGGGCCAGGGGCTGCTGCAGGACCACCTGCACGGAGCCCACCTGAGCCCCCTGCTCGCCCTGGGGGCATACCCCTGCTGGCTGCTGCTCTGGAACGTGCTCTTCTGGAAGTGACGGGCACGGGACGGACACGGGATGGACACACGGACACGGGATGGACACGGGATGGACACACGGACACGGGATGGACACACGGACCCCCGATCGCCACCTGCACGGAGCCCACCTGAGCCCCCTGCTCGCCCTGGGGGCCTACCCCTGCTGGCTGCTGCTCTGGAACGTGCTCTTCTGGAAATGATGGACATGGGATGGACACATGGACACGGGATGGACATGGGATGGACACACGGACACGGGATGGACACACGGACCCCCGATCGCCACCTGCACGGAGCCCACCTGAGCCCCCTGCTCGCCCTGGGGGCATACCCCTGCTGGCTGCTGCTCTGGAACGTGCTCTTCTGGAAGTGACGGGCACGGGATGGACACGGGATGGACATGGGATGGACATGGGATGGACACACGGACATGGGATGGACACATGAACCCACAGACAGATCCCCAGCAGGGACAAGCCCATGGACAGTCCCACAGAGGGACCCCCGAGACAGTGACACCCCTGGAGAGACCCCAGACCCATGGACAGACCCCTGGATGGACCCCATGGACAGACCCTGGATGGACCCCCAGACCCATGGACAGACCCCCGGATGGACCCCAGACCCATGGACAGACCCCCGGATGGACCCCAGACCCATGGACAGAGCCCCGGAGGGACCCCATGGACAGAGCCCCGGATGGACCCCAACCCCTGCGCCCCCCATGGACCCCCAGACCCCCCAGACCCGCAGGGCCCAGTCCCGGGGGTTCACTGGGGGCTCCCAAAGTGCCATCGCTGTGTCCCCACGCAGGACCGGGACCCCCAAACGGGGGGGTCTGAGGGGGACCCCTGGGGGGCGTGGCTTTTAGACAGAGAGGCGTGGCTTTGTGCAGGGAGGCGTGGTTTTGCCATGGGGCGTGGCTTTGTGCAGGGGGCGTTGTCGAGGGGCGTGGCTTTGTTAAGGGGCGTGGCTTATCAGTGCGCGCTTTCCCCGCCCTCCGCCAGGGGGCGCCGCAATTAAAAAAAAGTCACACCCCCGCCGGAGCGTCACTTGTCGTTAGTGACGTCACTCCCGTAGCTCTCCACGTCACTTCCGGGGCGTCGCGGCGCGTCCCCTCGACCTCGGCGATGGCGGCGCTGCGGGGCCTGCGGGGCCTGCCGGGGCTGCGGCACCTCCCGGGCCCGCCCGGGCCCTGCCTCGCTCCCCGCGCGCTGCTGCGGCCGCGGGGCTGCCCCGCCAGCGGCCCCGGCGCGGTGAGTGCGGCGCGGCGGGCGCGGGAAGGTCACGGGGGGCGGCGGGGCGGGGGCCCGGGGCTGCCCCCTCAGAGCCCCGCTCCGGGCGCGGCGCGGCCTCGGGGCCCGGGGCCGCCACGGCCCCGTCCGCGGGACGCGATTCACCCCTCCCGGGGTCCGCGGTGCCCCCCAGCCCTGCCCGGGGTGCTCCGTTACCTTCCCCCGGTGTAGCCGCTTCCCTCCCAACGCGGCCCGCTGCTCCCGGTGCCCCCCGAGCCCCACCCGAGGGTCTCCGGTTCCTTTCCCCGCCCTGCTCGGGACCCCCCGTTACCTCCCCCGGTGCCCCCGCTTTCCCCTCAGCCTCTCCCCAGTCTCTGCACCCTCGCTTCTCCCTTCCCGTTCTGCGGTGGTCCCCGGGAATTGCCCCCCGGTCCTGCCCGGTGCCCCCAGTGTCCCCCGTTGTGCCCGCGGTGTCCCCGGGAATTGCCCCCCGGTCCTGCCCGGTGCCCCCAGTGTCCCCCGTTGTGCCCGCGGTGTCCTTTGCCCGCCCTTCCCGGTGCTCCGGGATTCCTGTTCCCGGTGCTCCCGGCATTCTCGATATTCCCGATATTCTCGGTACTCCCGACATTCCCTCTGACTGTCCTGTTCCCGGGGCTCGCCCCCGTTCTCGGAGCCCCCCATTGCTCGTTGTCCCCCCGATCTCGGGGTTCTCGGTGTCCCTGTCCCCCCCGGGTGTCCCTGTCCTCGTTCCCAGGCCGTTCCCGATCCCGGCGGGCCCTGGGGGGGT